>JAYMFT010158951.1:0-12464 GCA_038088735.1 Panulirus argus | reverse complement strand
AAAGGGATAGGTGACTCCCTTGCTGCTGGAGTGGGGAAGGTGACTCCCTTGCTGCTGGAGTGGGGAAGGTGACTCTGGTGCTGCTGTAAAGGGATAGGTGACTCCCTTGTTTTTGGAGTGGGGAAGGCGACTCCTTTGATGCTGGAGTGGGGAAGTTGACTCCCTTGCTGCTGAAGTGGGGAAGGTGACTCTGGTGCTGCCGTAAAGGGATAGGTGACTTCCTTGCTGCTGGAGTGGGGAAGGTGACTCCTTTGCTGCTGGAGTGAGGAAGGTGACTCTGGTTTTGCTGTAAAGGGATAGGTGACTCCTTTGCTGCTGGAGTGGGGAAGGTTACTCCCTTGCTGCTGGAGTGGGGAAGGTGATTCCTTTGCTGCTGGAGTGGGGAAGGTGACTCTGGTGCTGCCAAAAAGGGATAGGTGACTCCCATGCTGCTGGAGTGGGGAAGGTGACTCCCTTGCTGCTGGATTGGGGAAGGTGACTCTGGTGCTGCTGTAAAGGGATAGGTGACTCCCTTGCTGCTGGAGTGGAGAAGGTGATTCTCTTGCTGCTGGAGTGGGAAGGTGACTCTGGTGCTGCTGTAAAGGGATAGGTGATTCCCTTGCTGCTGAAGTGGGGAAGGTGATTCCCTTGCTGCTGGAGTGGGGAAGATGACTCTGGTGCTGCTGTAAAGGGATTGGTGACTCCTTTGCTGCTGGAGTGGGGAAGGTGACTCTGTTGCTGCTGTAAAGGGATTGGTGACTCCCTTGCTGCTGGAGTGGGAAAGGTGACTCTAGTGCTGCTGTAAAGTGATAGGTGACTCACTGGCTGCTGGAGTGGGGAAGGTGACTCTGGTGCTGCTGTAAAGGGATAGGTGACTCCCTTGCTGCTGGAGTGGGGAAGGTGACTCCCTTGCTGCTGGAGTGGGGAAGGTGACTCTGATACTGCTGTAAAGGGATAGGTGAGTGTGTTGCTTCTGGATTCTGGCATTTTCGTGTTGTTTTGCTGAGCTGGAATAAGCACCTGTCTGCAGCTGGAGTGGGGCAGATAACTGTGGTTCTGGTCGAGTCGGGCCGGCGGCTGCGGGCCTGCCCCAAGTGAGACGAGTGCTTATGGTGTCAGGGGAACAGGGCGGGTGATCGGGGTGCTGCAGGAATTGGGTAGATGATTGCGGTGCTGCTGGGTTGAGCATATGTTTATTATGCCACAGGAGTGTGGTAGGTGGTTTTGTTGCTGCTGTGGCGAGCCTGTTGGTGGTCGCACCGCTGAAGAGAGGCAGATGAACATGGTGGTATACGACTTGCATCGCTGCAGTTTGGTAAGTAGCTGTGTTAATGGTTGAGTGTGGGAGTGGCTACAGTGCTTCTGGAGTGGGACAGATGACTGTGGCGCTATTGGAATTTGGACAGTGACTTTTATAGCACAGGAGTGAGGCATGTGGGTGTGGTGCTGTTGGAGTGGGGGACGACGGTGGACTGTCGGAATGATGAAAGTAATTTTGGGGCGACTGGACACTGGATTAGGTGGCTGGTGCACCTGGAGCGCGTTATTTTGGTGGATTGGGGGAAGGTGAATTTGTTACTGCTGAAGCTGGGTAGGCGATGCTAGGAAGGTGGTTATGGTGCTGTTAGAGTAGAGGAGGTGACTGTGGTCCTGCTGGACTGTGTCATATGACTGTCCGCTGCTAGAGTTGGCCAGGTGGCTCTGGTGCTGCTGGACTGTGACGGGTGATTTTGGAGCTACTGGTGTCTGGTTGGTGGTTAAGGTCCTGTTAGGGTAGACGAGGTGACTGTGGTGCTGTTGGAGTGAGACAGATAACTGAGGTGGTGCTGGACTGTGATATATGACTGTCCTGCTGTTAGAGTAAGGCTGGTGACTTTATCATTTCTTGTGAGTAGAAGATAAACGTTTTGCTGCTGCAGTGAGGCAGATGACTGTGGTGCTGTGGGAGTAGGGAAGGTGAGTGTTGTGCCGCTGGGAGGGGCAGATGACCGTGGGTCTTCTGGATTGTGGAACGTGGCTGTCCTGCTGCTACAGTTAGACAGGTGGCCCTTCTGGAGGGTGGAAGAGAAATATTTTGCTGTTGGAGTGGGGCAGGTGACTATAGCGCTGTTGGAGAGGGGCAGTAGTGGAGGAACTGTCTTCTGTTCCGCTAGTGTGATACGAATAACTACGCCTGCTGCGGGGAATGAAGTGTATGGTCACTGCCCTCGTGAAGGAGGAAGCTGTCTTCTGTTTTGCCACTTTGGGCTTTTCAAATGTGACTTCTGTGGTGAGTGAATTGGCTGATTACTGTTGCCGTGACGGAGGTAATGTAGCAGTCTTGTGTTCTTTTAGTGTGAGACTAATAACTCTTTCTTCTGTGATGATTGGAGCGGTTAGCTACTGCTGCCGTGAGAGAGGCAACTGTCTTCTTCTCTGCAATTGTTATGTTGATAACGTGTCTGCTGTGGTGAGTGAAGAAAATGGTCGTGTTGCTTTTATAGCAGTGACGAAGGTTGTCGTGTTGCTGCTGATGAGTGGAAAGAGATCGCCTTCTTGTAGGGAAAAAGAAGTTGACTGCGTTCCTTTCGGTGACGGTATTGTCAAAAGAGTGAGGAAGGCGCGTCTGTGTTGCTGCCAGTGAGAGGGAGGCGACTTGTTCATGCAAGATTTATGTAACTGTGCTCATGTAGGTGCAAGATTTATATACTTGTGTTACCGTCAGTGTAACACTGATGTTCTTCTGTTACTGTCTGTAATATATTTATGTCCCTTTCTTGCTGTCGGTACATGATTTATGTCCTTGTGTTGCTGTTACTAGAAAATATATTCCCCTGTGTTGCTATCGGTGGAAGATCTTTGTTCCTTGTGTTGCTGTCGGTGTAAGATTTATATCCTTGTGTTGTTCTTGGTGGAAGATTTATGTCCATGTGTTGCTGTCGGTGTAAGACTTATGCGCTCGTGTTGCAATCGTTATTAGATTTATGTTTTTGTGTTGCTGCTGATGAGACATCTATGTCACTGTGTTGCTGTCGGTCGGAGATTTACGTACTTGAGCAAGTCTCGACTAGGTCAAACTTCAGAGTATGATGGCGTGGAGCCTTGTGTCGTGAAGGCGCTGGCAAGTACAGAGCTGCACTGGCAGCGCAGAGAAACACCATTGTGATAGACTTTGACACTACTGAAGGACTGGAGGGAGGGAGGGCCAGCAGTCACCCCGGGTGACACTGTGACAATAAAAAGGGTGTGGCCGAGGATAGTCGTGCCTGTCAGTACACAGAAATGTCTGTCTCTTTTAAGATCACTGGACATGTTCTCCTCTAGGATCACTGGACATAGTCTCTTCTAAGATCACTGGACAGAGTCTCCTCTAGGATCACTGGACATATTACCAGGAGCAACAATGTCTGGACAAGAAGGTGGAAAGAGTCTCAAGTTGATGGTCATGCTCAAGAGGGTAGGTGTTTATCCTCTGTCTCACTGCACACATTCACCCTTCACTTCTTTCGTCACCACCATACCACAGTAAGAGAGATTACCATATGCATACCTTATGACCGACAGAATAGTCAGTTGTATGAGTGTAGTGGCTAGTGTATATTGGCCTGGTTGTGTAGTGACCAGGTTGTGTAGATGCTAGGTTGTGTAGTAGCTAGGTTGTGTCGTGACTAGGTCGTGTAGTGAACAAATTATGTAGTGACCAAGTTATGTAGGGACCAGGTTGTGTTGTGGCCCGGTTGTGTAGTGGCTAGGTAGTGTAGTGACCAGTTTGTGTAGTGACCAAGTTGTGTATTGGTCAGTTTGTAAAGTGTCCAGATTGTGACATGACCAGGTTGTGCAGTGACCAGGTAGTGAAGTAACCAGATTTGAAAGTGACCAAGTTGTGTTGTGGCCAGGTTGTTAAGTGGTCAGGTAATGCAGTGACCAGATTTAAAAGTAGGCAGGATGTGTTGAGGTAAAGTTATGTAGTGACCAGGTTGTGTAGTGGCTAGATTATGTAGTGGTTAGGTTGTTAAGTGACCAGGTTGTGTAGTGACCAGGTTGTTTAGTGACCGGGCTGTGTAGTGACCAGGTTGTAAAATAGCCAGGTTCTTTAGTGGCTAGGTTGTGTAGTAACCAGGATGTAAAGTGGCCATCTAGTGCAGAGGCAAGGTTGTGTAGCGGCCAAGTTGTGAAGTGGCCAGGTTATTTTGTGTTCAGGTTGTGTAGTGACTAAGTTGTGAAATGGCAAGGTTGTGTAGTGGCCAGGCTGTGTAGTGATCAGGTTTTGTAGAGGCCAGAGTGTGTAGTGGCCAGAATGTGTAGTAGCCAGGTTGTGAAGTGGTCATGTTGTGTAGTGGTCAGGTTGTGTAGTGACCAAGTTGTGTAGTGACCAGGTTCTCAGGTTGTATGGTGCCCAGGTAGTGTAGTGGTAGATTATGTAGTGGCTAGCTCGTGAGGTGGCCAGGTTGTGTAGTGCCAGGTTGTGTAGTGGCCAGGTTGTGCAATAATCAGTTTGTGCAGTTACCAGGTTATGTAGTGGCCTGGTTGTAAAGTGCCCAGGTTGTGAAGTTACCAAGATGTGAAATGGCCAATTTCTGTTGTGGCCAGGTTGTGTAGAGCTTTGGTTGTGTAGTCGTTATATTGTGTAGTGACCAGATTGTGTAGTGACCAGGTTCTGTAGTGACCAGGTTGTGAAATTGCCAGGTTGTGTAGTGCCCAATTTGTAACGTGGCCAGCTTGTGTAGTGTCCAAGTTGTGTAGTGGCCAGGCTGTGTAGTGATCAGGCTGTGTAAAAGCCAAAATGTGTAGTGGATAGCTTGTGAAGTGGCTAGGCTGTTTAGTGGTCAGGCTGTGTAGTGACCAAGTTGTATAGTGATCAGGTTGTCTAATAGCCAGGTTTAGAAGTGGCCAGATTGTGTACTGGCCAAATTTTGTAGTGACCAGGTAGTGTAGTGAACAACTTATGTAGTGGCCAGGTTGTGTAGAGGCCAGGTTTTGTAGTAATTAGGTTATGTAGTGGCCAGGTTGTGTAGTGGCCAGGCTGTGTAGTGACCACGTTGTGTAGAGATCAGGTTATGTAGTGGCCACGTTGTGTAGTGGCCATGTTGTAAAATTTCCTGGTTGTGTGGTGACCATGTTGAGTAGAGACCAAATTGTTTAGTGGCCAGGTTGTGAAATTACCAGGTTGCGTAGTGACCATGTTGTGTAGTGATCAGATTGTGTAGTGGACACTTTTTTTGCGACATTTTTGCGTAATAGCCAGGCTGTAAAGTTGTCAGGTTATGAAATAGCCTCTTTGTGTTATGGCCAGTTTGTGAAGTGGACATGTTGTGAAATGGCCAAGTAATGTAATAGTTGGGTTGTGTATTGGGAAGGTGGTGTAGTTACCAGATTGTGAAGTGGACAAGTTGTGAAGTGGTAAGGTTGTGCAGTGGTCAAGCTGTGTAGTGACCAAATTGTGTAGTGACCAGGATTTATGGTGACCAGATTATGAAATGGCAGGGTTGTATAGAGGCCAGGTTGTGTAGTGGCCAGTTTGTTTAGTGGCCAGGTCGTGAAGTAACTAGGTTATGTAGGACCAGGTTCTGTAGTGACCAAGTTGTGTAGTGAACAGGTTGTGTAGTGACCGCGTTGTGCAGTGGCCAGTTTGTGAAGTGGCAAGGTTTTGTGGTGGCCAGGTTGTGCACTGACCAGGTTACAAAGTGGTCAGTTTGTGCAGTGTTTAGGTTGGGAAGACGCCATATTGTATAATGGTCAGGTTGTGCCTTGACCAAATTGTGTAGTGACCAGGTTCTCAGGTTGTATCGTGGTAAGGTTGTGCAGTGACCAGGTTCTGTAGTGGCTAGGTTGTGTAGTGACCACATGGAGTAGTGACCAGGTTATGTAATAGCCAGGTTGTGAAGTGGCCGGGTTGTGAAATGGACAATTTGTGTAGTGGCCAGGTTTTATTGTGGCCTGGTTGCGCAGTGGTCAGGTTGTGTAGTGACCATGTTATAAAGTGGCCAGCTTTTGTAGAAGCCAGTTTGTGTTGTTGACAGGTTGTGAAACGGACAATTTCTGTAGGGGCCAGGTTTTGTTGTGGCCAGGTTGTGTAGCGGTCAGGTTGTACAGTGACCAAATTGTGTGGTGACCAAGTTGTGTAGTGACCAGGTTCTCAGGATGTGTAGTGATAAGGTTGTGTCTTGACCAAGTTTTCTAGTGACTAGGTTGTGTATTGAACAAATTCTGTAGTGACCAGTGTGTCTAGTGACCAGGTTATGTAGTGACCAGGTTGTGCAGTGAACAAGTTGTGTAGAGGCCAGAAAATGCATCGACCAGGTTGTAAAATAGCCAGGTTGTGTAGTGACAATGTTATGAAATGGCCAGGTTGTGTAGTGACCATGTTATAAAGTGGCCAGCTTGTGTAGAGGCCAGTTTGTGTAGTGGACAGGTTTTGAAGTGGCCAACTTGTGTAGTGGTTAGGTTGGGTAGTGGCCAGATTGTGTAGTAACCAGGCTGTGAAATGGCCAGGTTCTGTATTAACCAGGTTGTGTAGTGACCAGGTCGTGTAGAGGCCAGAATATGTATTAACAAGGTTGTAAAATAGCCAGGTTGTGTAGTGTCCAGGTTGTAAAATAGCCAAAGTATGTAGTCGTCAGGTTGGGTAGTGACCAGAATGTGATGTGAGCAGGTTCTGCAGTGAATAGGTTGTGAAATGGCCGGGTTGTGTAGTGGCCTGGTTGTGCAGTGACCAGGTTATGTAGAGACAGAATGTGTAGTGGCCAGGTTGTGTATTAGCCAAGTTGTGAAGTGGCCAGATTGTGAAGTGGGCAGGTTGTGAAGAGGAGAGTTGTGTAGTGGAAAAGCTGTGTAGAGGTTAGGTTGTGTAGAGACCAGGTTGTATCGTGGCCAGTTTGTGAAGTGGCGGGATTATAAAGATGTTAGATTGTGTAGTGGCCAGGTTGTGAAGCTTACAGGTTGTGAAATGGATAAGTTTTGTAATAGCCAGCTTGTGTTGTTCCCTGGTTGTTTAGTGGACAGTATGTGTGGAGCCTAAGTTTTGTATAGGCCAGGTTGTTTAGTGGCCAGATTTTTAAATGCTATTTTGTGTAATGGTCAGGTAGTGTGGTGGCCAGTTTGTGTTGAGCCAAGTTGTGTAGTTGCTAGGTTATACAGTAGCCACGTCTTGAAGTGGACAAGTTGTGAAATTGCCAGGTTTTGTTATAACTATTTTTTGTAGTGGCCAGGTTCTTTAGAGGGTAGGTTTTGTAGTGACCAGGTTGTGTAGTGGTCAGGTTATGAAGTGGCCAGTTTGTATAGTGGCCAGTTTGTGAAGTGGTTTAAGTTTTGTAGCTGCTAAGTTATATAGTGCCCAGGATGTGCACTGACCAGATTATGAAGTGACCAGGTTGCGAAGTAGCCAGGTAGTGTTGTGGTCAAGCTGTGTATTGACCAAATTGTGTAGTGACCAGGTTTTGCGGTTACCAGGTTGTTAGATGGTAAGGTTGAGTAGAGGCCAGGTTGTGTATTGGCCAGCTGGTTTAGTGGCCAGGTTTTGAAGTAGCTAGGTTGTGTAGGACCAGATTGTGTAGTGACCAGGTTGTGTAGTGACCGGGTTGTGCAGTGGTCAGTGTGTGAAGTGGCCAAACTTTGTAGTGGCCAGGTTATGTATTGACCAGTTACAAAATGGCCATTTTATGTAGTGGTAAGGTTGTGTAGTGACCAGGTTGTTTAGTGACCAGGTTGTGTTGTGACCAGGTTTTGTAGTGCTAAAGTTGTGTAGTGGCCAGGATGTGTAGTGGCCAGGTTGTGTAGTGGTAATTTTTTGTGGTCAGGTTGTGTAGAGTAGAGGTTTTGTAGTGGCCGGGCTATTTAGTGACCACGTTGTGTAGTTGTCAAGTTGTATAGTCACTTGGTTGTGTAGAAGCCATGTTATGTAGTGCCCAGGTTATGTAGTGGCTTGATTATATAGTGTTCAGATTTTGTAGTGGCCAGGTGTGTAGTGGTTAAGTTATACAGTGGCCAGGTTGTGTAGTGGCCAGGTTGTTAAGTGGATAAGTTGTGAAATGGCCAGGTTCTATTATAGCCAGGTTGTATAGTGGCCATATTCTCTAAAGGGTAAGGTTTGTAAAGACCAGGTGTTGTAGCTGTCAGGTTGTGAAGTGGCCAGGCTGCGAAGTGATTAAGTTTTGTAGTGGCCAGGTTGTGTCCTGACCAAGTTACGTAGTGAACAGGATGTGTATTAACCAGGTTGCGTGGTGGTAGAAGTTTGTAGTTATCAGGTTGTGTAGAGGAGAGGTTGTGTAGTGACCAGGTTTTGTAGTGGTCAGGTTATTTAGCGACCAGGTTGTGTAGATGCCAAGTTTTATAGTGACTGGTTTTGTGTAGTGGCCATGTTCTGTAGTGAGCAGACTATGTATTGGTCAAGTTGTGCAGTGGTCAGAATGTATAGTGGTCAAGTTGTGTAGTGGCCAGTTTATGTAGCGGCCAGGTTGTGTAGTGGCCAGGTTGTATAGTGTCCAGGTAGTATAGTGGTCAGGTTGCGTGGTGACCTGGTTGTGTAGTGACCATGGTATCTATTGATAAGGTTGTGTTGTGGCAAAATTGAGTAGTGTCCAGGTTGCGAAGTCGCCAGGTTGTGCAGTGATCAGTTTTTGTAATGACTAGGTTATGAAGTCGCCAGGTTGTATAGTGGTCAGCTTGAGTAGTGGCTACGCAGTATAGTGGCCAGGTTGTAAAGTGTCCAAGTTTTATGGCTGTCAGGTTGAGTAGTGGCCAAGTTGTGTGGTGGTCAGGTTGTGTAATGGCCAAGTCATCTAGTGACCAGGTTGGGTAGTGACCAGGTTATGTAGTGGCCAGGCAGTGTAGTGACTACGTTGTGACGTGACCACGTTGTGTAGTGGCCAGGTTGTAAAGTGCCTAGGTTGTGAAATGGCCGATTTCTTTAGTGGCCAGGTTATATAGAGGCTAGGTCGTGTAGAGACCAGATTGTGTAGTGGCCAGTTTGTGAAATAGCCAGGTTAAAAGTGGTAATATTGTGTGGTGGCCAGGTTGTGAAGGGTACAGGTTATGAAATAGCAAGGTTTTGTAAAAGCCAGGTTGTGTAGTGGCTTTGTTGTCTAGCGGCCAAGATATGTAGAGGCTAAATTTGATAGAGGCGAGGTTGTGTAGAGGCCAGGTTGTAAATTGGCTATGCTGTAAAGTGATCAGATTGTGTAGTGGTCAGTTTGTATAGAGCCAAGATGTGTAGTGGCTAGGTTATGAAGTGGGCAAGTTATGTAGTCGCCAGTTATACAGTGGCTAGGTATTACAGTGGCCAGTTTGTGAAGTGGACAAGTTTTGAAATGGCCAGGTTCTGTTATTGCCAGGTTTTGTAGTGGCCAGGTTCTGTAAAGGGAGGTTTTGTAGAGACCAGGTTGTGTTGTGGTCAGGTTGTAAAGTGGCCAGGATTTGAATGAGTTAAGTTTTGTAGTGGCCAGGTTGTGTAACGACCATATTGTGAAGTGAACAGGTTGCCAAGTAGCCAGGTTGTGTCGTGGTCAGGTTGTGTAGTGGACAGGTTAGGTATTGGCCAGGATATGAAGTAACCAGGTTGTGTGTTGGTAAAAGTTTTTAGTTATCAGGTTGTGTAGAGGAGAGGTTGTGTAGTGACTAGGTTTTGTAGAAGCCAGGTCATTTAGTGACAAGATTGTGTACTTGCCAAGTTTTATAGTGACTGGCTTGTGTAGTGGCCATGTTATGTACTGACGAGGCTGTGTAGTTACCAGGTTGTGTCGTGGCCAGGTTATGTAGTGGCCAAGTTGTGTAGTGTCCAGGTTGTGTATTGGTCAGGTGTACAGTGGTCAGAATGTGTAGTGGTCAAGTTGTGTAGCGATCAGGTCATATAGTGGCCAGGTAGTGTAGTGGCCAGGTTGTGTAGTGGCCAGGTTGTATGATGCTCAGGTTGCGTAGTGGCCAGGTTGCGTGTTGACCAAGTTGTGTAGTGGCCATGGTATTTAGAGACAAATTTGTGTTGTGGCAAAGTTGTATAGTGCCCAGGTTTCGAAGTTGCCAGGTTGTGTAGTGGCCATGTTGTGCAGTGATCAGTTTTTGTTGTGACCAGGTTGTGAAATCGCTAGGTTGTATGGTGGTAAGCTTGAGTAGTGGCTGCGCTGTACAGTGGCCAGGTTGCAAAATGTCCAAGTTGAGTAGCGGCCAGTCTGTGAAATGGCCAAGTTGTGTTGTGGTGACGTTCTGTAGTGTCCAAGTTTTACGGTGGTCAGGTTGAATAGTGGCCAGTTTGTGTGGTGTTCAGGTTGTGCAGTGGCCTGGTTATATAGTGACCAGGTATTGTAGTGACCAGGTTGTGTAGTGGCCAAGTTTTGAAGTGGTCAGGTTGTGAAGAGGCCAGGGTGTGTAGTGGAAAGGTTGTGTAGAGGCTAGGTTGTGTAGAGACCAGGTTGTGTCGTGGCCAGTTTGTGAAGTGGTCAAGTTATAAGTTGTCAGATTGTTTAGTGGCCGGGTTGTGAAGGTTGTGAAATGACCAAGTTCTGTAATATCCAGCTTGTATACTGCCCTGGTTGTTTAGTGGACAGTATGTGTGGAGGCTAAATTGTGTGGAGGTCAGGTTTTATAGTGGCCAGATTGTGAAATGGCTATGCTGTGAAATGGTCAGGTTGTGTAGTGGCCAATTTGTGTAAAGCTAAGTTGTGTAGTGGCTAGGTTATACAGTGGCCAGGTTGTGAAGTGGACAAGTTGTGATATGATCAGGTTCTGTTGTAGCCATGTTTTGCATTTGCCAGGTTCTTTAGAGGGTAGGTTTTGTAGTGACCAGATTGTGTAGTGGTCAGGTTGTGAAGTGGCCAGTTTGTGAAGTGGCTAGTTTGTGAAGTGGTAACGCTTTGTAGCTGCCAGATTATATAGTGCCCAGGTTGTGTAGTGACCAGATTGTGAAGTGACCAGGTTGCGAAGTAGCCAGGTTATGCAGTGGTCAAGCTGTGTATTGACCAAATTGTGTAGTGATCAGGTTTTGCGGTTGCCAGGTTGCGAAATGGCAAGGTTGCGTAGAGGTCAGGTTGTGTAGTGGCCAGGTTGTGTAGTGGCCAGCTTGTTTGGTGGCCAGGTTGTGAAGTAGCTAGGCTATATAGGACCAGGTTGTGTAGTGACCAGGTTGTGTAGTGACCGGATTGTGCATTGGCCACTTTGTAAAGTGGCCAGGTTGTGTATTGACCAGTTACAAAATGGCCAGTTTATGTAGTGGTAAGGTTGTGTAGTGACCAGGTTGTTTAGTGACTATGTTGTGTTGTGACCAGGTTTTGTGGTGGTAAAGTTATGTAGTGGCCAGGTGTGTAGTGGCCACGTTGTGTAGTGCTCAGGTTGTAAAGTGCCAAGGTTGTAAAATGGTCATTTTTTTTAGTGGCCAGGTTGTGTTGAAGCTAGATTGTGTAGAGACCAGGTTTTGTAGTGGTTAGTTTGTGAAGTGGCCTGGTTATAAAGTGGTAATATTTTGGAGTGGCCAGGTTGTGAAGTATACAGGTTATGAAATGGCAAGGCTTTGTAAAAGCCAAGTTGAGTAGTGGCCTTGTTGTCTAGTGGCCAGGATAGGTAGAGACTAAATTTGATAGAGGCCAGGATGTGTAATGGCCATGTTGTAAACTGGCTATGCTGTGAAGTGATTAGGTTCTGCAGTGGCCATTTTGTGTAGAACCAAGTTGTATAGTAGCTAGGTTATGTATTGGGCAAGTTATGTAGTCGCCAGGACATACAGTGGCCAGGTTGTGAAGTGAACAAGTTGTGAAATGGCTGTTCTGTTATTGCCAGGCTTTGTAGTGGCCTGGTTCTGTAGAGGGTAGGTTTTGTAGAGACCAGGTTGTGAAGTGGCCAGGATATGAATGAGTTAAGTTTTGTAGTAGCTAGGTTGTGTAATGACCAGATTGTGAAGTGGACATTTTGCGAAGTAGCCAGGTTGTGTAGTGACCAGGTTGTGTAGTGGACAGGTTAGATATTGGCCAGGATATGAAGTAACCAGGTTGTGTAGTGGTAAAAGCTTGTTGTTACCAGGTTGTGTAGAGGAGAGGTTGTGTAATGACCAGGTTTTTTAGTGGCCGGGTTATTTAGTGACCAGGTTGTGTAGTTGCCAAGTTCTATAGTGACCGACTTGTGTAGTGGTCATGTTATGTAGTGACAAGGCTGTGTAGTGACCAGGTTGTGTCGTGGCCAGATTATGTAATTGCCATGTTGTGTAGTGGCCAAGTTGAGAAGTGGCCAGGTTGTGAAGAGGTCAGGTTTTGTATTGTTCAAGTTGTGCAGTGGTCATGATGTGCAGCGGTCAAGTTGTGTAGTGGCCAGTTTATGTAGTGGCCAGGTTGTGTAGTGGCCATGCTGTTTGGTGGCCATGTTGTGCACCGGCCAGGTTTTGTAGTGGTCAGGTTTAATAGTGCTCAGGTTGTGCAGTAGTCAGGTTGAGTGGTGACCAGGTTGTGTAGTGGCCAGGTTGAGTGGTGACCAGGTTGTGTAGTGGCCAGGTTGAGTGGTGACCAGGTTGTGTAGTGGCCAGGTTGAGTGGT
>JAYMFT010158940.1:0-12465 GCA_038088735.1 Panulirus argus | reverse complement strand
ATATATATATATATATATATATATATATATATATATATATATATATATATATATATATATATATATATATCGGTATACGCTGGAAGCAGGTTTTCTCTAATGCATATAGGATTAAATATTTATATTCCCTGGCAAACCTTGTGTGTATCAGTTCTTGTCAGGAATTTTATTCTGTCACAGAAATTCATTACTTGCTCAATGTACTGGACCGTCTTGCAAACTGCAGTGGGCAATCGTAATGCCTCTCTTTCTGTTCGTACTTACTTCACGGAGATGGAGTTGTCTGATGACTCCCCTGTTTATGAAATCGTCGCATGAGCAGTCTTGCGGAAATATCGACCTTAAAATCTTGTTTTAAAGTGAGTGAATTTGTGAAGGGGATTTGTTTCTGCCGCGGTCCTTATTATCTGGTATTAAGCAGCTCCAGTCGTCTCTCCTGACCTAGGCTGTTCCTCTAAAAAGCATTCTCTCCGCTTTGACACATACTGTATATACGATACCTTGAAATTCCGAATTGAAGCTCTAATTATTTACGCGATTTTCTAAAAGGTATTTCTTGGAGATATGTGAGTAACTGTCAACATTGTGCTTCGCCAAACATCTTTTACCATGGGAAGAACGCTTACACCTCGTCTCTAAGAATACCTCATGTTTATCATGGAGTAACAAAACATAAATCCAAAATAACCGTAATCTGTAATCAAGTACATGATATTGTGGTAAAACATTGATTTACTTTGGAAACAATTTTCTCGTGTAATCCAATATAATCGTTACTCTGTAATAAAGTACATGAAATTGTGATAAAATCATTGATTTAGTTTGGATGAAATTTTCTTATGTATATCGAATGTTTCTCCCATTGGTAACCCATGATAGCCTCGCTAAGATCCAACTTTCCCTACCTTTCACTGCCATTGCTATCCACATTACAAACATATAAACAGACTGGAAATACTGACAAATGAATATTAGACTTCAATAAATATTTCACTAATTTCTCTAACGTCATCCACGGCAAACATATCTTAAGTCTAAATACTGAAACAATCGAGACGATTTTCTTTTTTGAACCCTAGCAGCAAGCAGTCTGTCTGTGACAACAAAGTTTCCAAACACGAGCGGAGCCAATACGAATCGAAGCCTTAATTTATTCAACGTCATTTTGATAGCGCGGGTAACTAACTAACTAACTTCCAGCCTCTTATGCGCTCTTATGAACCCGACATTCCACGGTGGGGGAAGGAAGGAGTTGGTAGGGTTTTATAAAGGCCGTAATCGGCACGGCTGAGCAAGCCTAAGACTGGCCAGAATGAATGTCAACAGACCCACGCGGGGTACCGGTAAGCCAGACGGTACCATCGGACAAGAAAATTCACTTACATAACGACCATAAAAGAAAGGATATGGGTACTTACTTTCCTGGTTATAATAAACAGAACAACTTCGTTACTAAAAAATTACTAAACACAATATGACTAAACATAATGAAAACTTTTATCTTCAAACAGAAATAAAAAAATATAGGGTGGCGTAACTGTCATGGTATTACAAAGGATATTTTATTCTTAATTTCGTACTCATATTACATGGTTAAAAATATGGTACAGCTTTATCACTTTCTGTGTATAACATCAAAGAGCCTATTACACACGGCAAAAACAATAAAATAATGTACACCAACCACAGCATATTTTGTTTATAGTAATACCCAAAATTTTAGAAAAATTGAAAAAGCATAACATGCGAACGGATTTACGTTAATTTTTTATGCATATTTTCATGATTTGCCGTACCTGAAACGCACGAAAATACCAAGTATTATTGCAAATTAATACCTGCAATAAAATAAATTTTTCAACTATGTTCTAACAAGAGAAAATAAAAGCGTAAGAAAGATTCCAGTGTTGCAAAATGCTGTAGCTTCCATCAAAGTTCTCTGAGCCGTGCGAAATCATTAATATAATCATTTGTAAACAGTAGGTTGTAGACAGCAGCCGCCTAGGGAAGTACTGCCCTCCTTCCTGACTTACGAATGATGAAGCGATGCCCGGATACATCTTACACCCCCCCCCTCATCCCCCCCCCCCGTGTCAGTAGGTTGTAGACAGAACCCGCCTAGGTGAGGACAACTTTCCTGACTTACCCCTCACCACTCTACTGGTTCGAATCCTTGGCGTGGGCGGTCAGTCGGCCCACACCCAACCCAGGAGTTCATCCTACCCTCGGAGCTGGGGTGTGTGTGTACAAAATATAGACATGGTACATATACACAAGGTTAAGAGACGGGATAACGTGTGACTTTCTCTTCCCGTAACACACAAACAATAATCAGATAGTAATCACACACACACACACATTTTCACTTCCTCCAAAGTTCTTAAATACTCTCCCTTGTCTTTTCTTTTTTCCCGTTTCATAATTCTCTCTATATTTTAATTAAGGCCCGGCCTTCGTGTGGACTTTCGTCCGTTACTGGAGCCTTCAACATAACACACACACACACACACACACACACACATATACACTCCCCCTCCCCTCCTCCCTCCGCCACTAATCAAACAATACCGAATTACCAAAGTTACATTTAAATGTAATTTTGTTCTGTTGAGAGAAATGAACTGGAAACATTACGCTACAACAAGGATGCATGTGTTCAGTGTAACGTTTGCTAAATTCCGTTTATTTAGATACACACAGACATTTTGTACGTTGCGCAAAAGCTGAAATTGAATTTATCAATTTCTCTAAGCATCATTAGTTAAAGAATTGTCTTAACAGTGGTCTAGATTCTCGTTTCTTATAATTCTTCTTCCCTAACGTTTATATTACATGTATAATGGTGCGATGCCTTAACAGTATTTGACCAATCAGAGTCTCCCTTACAAACACAGAACGTCCAATGACAGACTACTACACTACAGCAGGCTAGATGCCAGGTATCGCCAACAACGTCAGTGGAATTTTGACCCAAACTCGTACAAACAACATATGCCATAAACTATATCAATTACTGCTTACTCGCTACTGATACTTGTGGCGCTCAGACTCACGCATTCGTTGAAACAGCTACCGATTAATTTACTGACAGCGTGTTTCCCCAGCCACAATCCTCACTGACTTCATAATCCCCTAGCACTGCAGGCACTGCCTATGGTTTGTGCGTACCTGTGGTTTTCACTGACCCGTTCATTTTTCCACCCACTGCAGGAATACTACTGGATAGTCTGCTCATAAAAAGGTGTTTGTACCCATTCAGTTTGGAAGCGTCATTTCCGTTCACTCGTGGCTGGATTACTGGTCGTTACTCAGGGCTGGAGTACTAGGGTGGTACTCATCGGTACTCATCCCTCACGCCGTGCTCAAACCATGGTACTCATGAGCTTCTGATGAAATGGCACTCACGGAATTTTGTACCGTATGGAAATGTGGTAATATGTATTTGTTTGTGACTGTGCTACTCTTAGACATTATTCACTGTTTGAAATGTGATATTCACAAACTTATTCACTGTAGGAATCCTTGGTACTCGGTGACTTAATCGTTACAGGAAACCGTGGTACTTACTGATTACAGTCTTTTACATTGACTGTATTATTCAATTATTCATTATTTCTTGGTACTGTAATACCCATCTATTCATGTAATGGAAGTATGGCAGTGTAAAGCTTATTAATTCAAAAGAACTGTGGTACCCATTGCACTTACTACTTCCTCATTACTGGGAAATGTGTTACTTACTGCCTAAGTGGACAGAATCCCATATCTTCTGTATACAATGAGTCTCTCGCGTCCTTCCAAAACACAACACTTATGAAAAAAAAAAAGTGACTACAAATGGCGATCAAAACTGCGTCTCTTTTGTGTCGTAAATCAAATGGAAAGCTAATGATTCATTTGCGAAAGAGCAACAGGAGCTACTGACGTTGTTTCAAAGGACGATTCGTCTTATACGCCTACTGACAGTAACAAAGGACACTCTGGTTTCACTGCGGACAGTACGACAGGACTCACCAGGTCTACCTACTGACAGTAAACCAGGACTCACCAGGTCTACCTACTGCTGGTAACCTTGGACTCACCCGGTCTACCTACTGACAGTAACCCAGGACTCACCAGGTCTACCTGCTGAGAGCAACCCAGGACTCCCCAGGTCTACCTACTGACAGTAACCCAGGACCCACCAGGTCTATCTAATGACAGTAAACCAGGACCCACCAGGTCTATCTACTGATAGTAACCCAGGACTCCCCAGGTCTACCTACTGACGGTAACCCAGGACTCACCAGGTGTACCTACTGACTAACCCAGGACTCACCAGGTCTACCTAATGACAGTAACCCAGGACCCACCAGGTCTATCTACTGATAGTAACCCAGGACCCACCAGGTCTACCTACTGATAGTAACCCAGGACTCCCCAGGTCTACCTACTGACGGTAACTCAGGACTCACCATGTGTACCTACTGACTAACCCAGGACACCACCAGTTCTACCTACTGACAGTAACCCAGGACTCACCAGGTCTACCTACTGACAGCAACCCAGGACTCACCAGGTCTACCTACTGGCAGTAACCAAGGACTAACCAAGTCTACCTACGCTCTAAACTTTTGTTTTCCCGATAAACAAATTTCTTAAGTCACGTCGAATCTTCATTAGACTTGCTGAGTTTGCAAGAGTTTCCTCGACCCAGACTTTAACATGTTGAGCAGGAGAGGACAGTACGACCCTTGGGTATGATGGTCGTTGTTTAGACTAATCCCGAGGTCAACAAGCGACCTGGACGACCGAGGTCAATTGGCGGCTTCCGGTACCAACACCCCAGATGACGCAGAGTTAAAAACGCATTCTAAATATGCACAACACGACGGGGAAAAAAAATTATATATATGCCAACTGAGGGAAAAGTACAGACAACAATTTTGTTATATTCTATTCCCTGTTTGCCCGTGACCAGTGGCAGGCCAGAGAGGACAGAATATAAATAGATTCACCACCAAGGCCAAATATTACACTCAATTGAAAATAGAGAATGTTACATACAGTAACTGTTCTTCAAAAAAGGATAAAATCTTATGTCATTCTGCTACCGACTGAGACAAGTTGTTCATCCATAACAACACAGAACATATAAAGGCACGTATCTATAAATCATACGACCAAATCTTCCTGTTCTGTTATGAAATAAAATTTCTCTTCAAAACAAAATTAGAAACAATTCCTTTGTAAAGACGATGCACTTGTAATGGAATTCTGTCTCCCTGGGGCTTTGTCCTCTGCGTTTCTGACCGCTGAAGTTTTGTTCTCTGGGATTCTGACCGCTGGAGTTTTGTCCGCTGGGATTTTCTCCCTGATCCGGCCGGGCCGCGCGCTGCCTCTTCTCCCCCCCCCCCTGCAAAAACTGCCGTACTCCTCAGGAGAGGATGGCAGAGCCACGCATACTGACTCCAGAGATGCCTACCTTGCCCCGGGGTTTGTGGGAGACTCACAGAATTATTTTCTACTGAAACTGCAGCACTAGAGGGCCTTAAATACTAACCCTTAACATATGCAGGGACAAAGCAGAAGAAAAAGAATAGGAGGTCAAACAGGAGAGACAACAGAGGCAGGGCTAATCCAGTCGACGTATGTAAATAACTCGGGACGGGGAACATGCTGCTGCTTCGGCAGGGCTGTTACACTATGCAAGCCCGCGTCGTCTGCGCCACCTTAAGCAGTGTGTCGTCTCGCCGACGTCACCCAGGTAAACAGCGTCTCTACCGCAGGCTTTTCTTTTATTTGATTTGTGCCTCTGTCAGGGGCGAGTTTGTTGTGCAGAAGGATTAGAAGTGACCAAAGGATCTTTGTGGACAGATACTCACTGTGATCTTTTTCGTTTTTACAATATTCCTTAATTACAGAAGCGATCAGTCTTTCACACAGCAAGTTCACAGAGTACAGGCAATAAGTTGATATAATCTTAGAATTTCAGGCATCTCGTCATCAACAGTAAGGTGCTGTGGTGCCATTTGTTAACACAGTGGTTCAGACCTATCCCTAAAAGGCTCTGCTTATCTTCAACAGTGATCTAGACTGTGTCCAAGCCTCTGGTCACAAACAAGTCGAAGGGTCTACCAGCGATAATCACAGGCACGGGAAAGACAGTGCCGCAGTATATCCCACATAGGTCATCTCGTGGGAGGAAGGAAAACTGCGCAAACTTCGTAGCATGAACAGCAAGATGCGATACACCCAACGGAGACGACATCAACACCACATTTCTTACCGCAGACGGCTGGGGATACGAGAGGAGAAGGAGGCGAACACACAGAGAGAAGTGTGTGCCTCACTCCCAACTCAAGGGGAGGGAGAACACAGACTTACAACACCACAGGGACTCAGACACCACAGTAAATTTAAAAGCAGGAGAACGGCAAACTCTGCCAAAAACTTAAAAAGAAATTTACTGTCATTCACATCTACTACCGTAAGGCCTATCCTTCATATCCACCACTGCACAAGCACTATCCTTCACCCCTGCCGCTGTATAAGCACTATCCTTCACATCCTCTACCGTATAAGGACTATCCCTCGTATCTGCCAGTGTACAAACAACATCCCTCACATCTGCTACCCAGCAAACACTGTCCCTCACATCCACCACCGCAGAGGGACGAAGACCTTAGAACACAAATAACAAAATCCCTTTTATAACAGCTGCAACAAAAACTAGCTCTTGCAGCCTTCACGAAAACCCAAACAAAAGATTAACATGGACAGTGGACAGCGAGGCGTGGACGACATATTATGCAGGACTGCCTCGCTGATTCTTTAAAATCACCTGTAGCGTCAACAGTTACGGTCGTTAGTAATAGGCTCTAAGAGACTTTGAGATAGAGACAAATGTGTAGTAGGATAGATTGCCTTGGACGCGAATTACGTTTCCAGAGGTCAGTCCCCCTAAAAATGTCATTTCGTAACGAAAAAACTGAAATTGTTCATATGACCTTTTTCAAAACTTTTTCTGCGTAAAAAGATGTAAGAAAAAAAAAACTTTTATATCTCACATTGAAATTGATTGAAATCTATATTTTTAAGTGGAAAACATATTTTTATATGTAAAAGAAATAGTGGATAGTATGCATAAAAACACTGCAATAAATCAAATAATAACAAGCCTACTTAATTCTACATACAAAGCCAAATGATATAACAGAAGTATGATATATGCATAAGACACCATAATACTCCCACATATATGAACACGTATCTTGTTCATCTTAGTGATAAAACTAACATTAATGTGTTGGCGTGATTCGGTTTGATGTCATGTAAACTAACCTTTTATTACAACACACGTGAAACAGGATTTGCACAAAACATATTCTGTTAACGTTGCTCCAAACCTCAAGGGAACTACCCTGTGAAGGATCGGTGAGACAAAGAATCCAGCATCATATTGTACTGTATCAATTTACCACTAGTACAGTACTGTGCTACACACAAGAAAATATCTACATGAAAACAAAAAACGATGAAAATACGAGAAATATCTTTTAGAGTTAGTATGGCAGCGGAGCGGTCCGAGCGTCTGGCGATACTCTCAACTTTCGTTCGTTCCCTCCTGTGTATATATATATATGTATGGCAGTATATTCGGTGTCTCGTTCATTTTCAAAGTCTTGAGGAACGTGTTCGTGGAGTACAGCGATAGCGAAAATACTTTTTATTTGCCGCCGTAGAAAAAAAGAAGAGGGAAACATCGAGTTTTATATTATTGGAAATTCATTGCACTCCAGTAGAAAAGCACTTGTAAAGGGTTTTAAGCCTGCCAACACACATGTGTACTGCACTTATCAATAAACCAAAAGAGGTGAAGTTAGAGGAATTTAGACAATAACTGAGGGACACTGGATCCTACTTTAATATTCTTACACACACACGTACATGGACAAATGCCTGGCGTATGCTATGGCCTTTGTCTAATTTTCTTCAGATGCGGACCTGATTTGTGAGTAAATCTCCCTCGCCACATACGCAGGAATAAAGTACCTATGAGTGTCACTGGGCGTCAGGAGGGACGCATGGTGGGCTTTCAATAGCTAGTGCTGGGTAGGTCCGAAAGGCAAGGCTATGACGCTTTTAACTAACATCTTATTTTTGAACCAAGCAACAGTAAGACGCCCACTCACAACGTCATTTCTTTTCCTTCCTCAGCACACACACACACACACACACACAATACAGCAAATCATACAGCTTTAGCAATACAGCACCTTACATATACAACCGATATGTCAAGACGCAGAACTCACAGCGAGGAAGGTGAAGAAGAAGCCTCCCAGTGTGTGTATTGACCACAGGTGAGGATCACGGCCAGCGCTCCTTACCGTGCTGGACGGACTCCTCCCTCCCACCCAGCGCCTCACATGGTCAACTGACCAACGCCAGCCATACCATGTTCTAATTCAGTAGGTGGGGTTTGAAGTAACATAGGAGAGTCATTCATAGCATTCATGTGTCTCACTTGGCTTACCATTTTCTCAAATCCTGGAGAAATGATTGGTATATTCAGAACCCTTGCACAATACACACCTCGGACATTATTCATTTGAATTCCAGTTATGAATACCACGAGAGCGAAATCGTGATGAGAAAGTGAACCGCAATTGCAGCAGCGTGAACGAAATTACAAGACTTTAATATTTTTTGGGAAAGAGAGAGAAAATAAAAATCCACACATGTAATGTCTGTCTACCTTAATTTCTCATCTACTGTTTATTAAGCCATTTGTCAACGCACACAGGCACCTCTATGCATCACAACGCAAAACGCAATGCTAATCAGCAACACACACACACACACGCCAACGCTGCCAGGCATCGCCGGTCGCCAGCGAGGAAACCCGATCCAAATATCGGACAAATCGGAATGTAAAGATATCGGCATTTTTCTTTCAGACGTCGGGTCGCGGGGGCGGCGGCGGCAACGTATCGTGCATCAGCCAGGGGGGTGGGGGGGTGGGGGGGGAAGCTGGGGATTGGGGAGGTGGGGAGAGAGAAGGCCACGGAGGAGAGAGCAAATACTACATTATGAATAAGATGTGCTTACAGGAGGATCGACCCAGTGTTTCCAGCTCGCGCGGACGGTACGCCATTCTGCCCGCCCCACCCAGGCCAGGCCAGGCCAGACCAGACCGCGCGTTCTCCCTCTCTCCCTCAGCCTGACGTCAGTTAACAGGTGACCAGGGGTCGCCCCTGGTGTCACCTGCCACCACACACAACAACGGGCCCGACACGAACAGTCTTCATACACTTGGCTGCGCCCTGTTCTCTGCAGCGGCCATGCTATATTCTCCCCTCCTACAACTTCCTTCTTTCTCCCCTGCCCCTCTCTACCCCTCTCGATTCCCCTCTTTACGCTGCTCGTCATTAGCAAGAGAAAAATTGACCTCTCCAGCCGCGAAGGGAGATGGAGCCTCTGGCACTGAGGGAAGCTTTGGCCTCTGGTACGGCAGGATACGATGCAGGGCGTCTGGTATGGTAGGATGAAAGACAGGGCGTCTGGTATGGTAAGATGAGAGGCAGGGCGTCTGGTATGATTATGTCTGGTAGAGCCACTGGCTGGCAGCAGGATAAGACGATACGGGCACTACAATGCTGCAGGTGATGTAGAAATGGTAAAAAAATGGTTACATCCCTGGGATGGAAGGAGGAATTGATAGCCCATAGGACGGTAGGAATGAGGACACAGCTCCTGGGATGGTAGGAGGATAGTACTGCCCCAATGGGATGGTTATACGAAGGTTCCACAGCGTGGTCTGATCGAGGAAGGAACCGGATTGTGATACGGGGGAAAGACGTATAAACTCTCTCATGACAGAAGATTAAAAAAAAGGGGGTCTAGGTTTCGGTCCCGTGCCTCTAATGTTGAATGAAATTAAAGCGGCACAGTTGAGACGGCTGGGAGATGTGGGAAATGATGCCCGAAGCGAGATGCCAAGACGAGATGGAACTGGAAGCCTGTGAGGGAACGAGACAACGAGGACGACCTAATAAGATGGAGAAGGATGGAGTGGAGGAGATGCCGAGGAAACAATACATCCAGCGTCCTTGATTTAAGGACGAGAGGACCGTCTGCAAATAGCGTGGAAAGGAGGAGAATATTGGTCCCACTGGCGGGCTGGGTGCCTGTCTGGTAGATGAAGGAAGTCGATAGGCAAGCCTGAGGAAAGTGCCTGTGATGTGGAGGACGCTGCTACACTCAACCTCAGCTCTGAAGAAGGGAGTTCACAGTCAGCAGTACTATGCAGCAGGGGCGTCTAACCTCCATTATGGTAAAACTGAAACGTGTTTTTCCCTGTAAAGTAGAGGCTTAGTGCCGTAGGTCATAAGTAGGTACTAAAGTAAGTGGTATGAAGGTTCTAAAGTAGATACTTAGTACCGCAGAGGTTACACCCCCTAATGGGAAAGACAGGGTGTGTCGGTGTGATACACAAGGTTATGGTGCAACAGGAAGAAAGACAATCTTTGGTATAGACGCTGCTGCCGTAAACCAAGTGAAGACACTGGTATCCCTTTCAGCATGGAGGAGGGAAGATTCGCCTCTGGCATGGTAGCGTGGCAGGTTTGCAGTATACTAACGTGGCAAAGCGGAGGTTTACCTCTGGTTGTCTGAATGACTTAGAATGAAATTTTATTGTTAAAATATTCAAATGGATATACATATTATCTGTCATCGTGAACAAGGTAAAATATCAGATTAGGGGAGAGAGAATATGACCCACGTACCTCCTGCGTGTCGCAGAGGGCGACTTAAAAGGGGCGGGAGCGGAGGGACTAGAAATCCTCCCCTCCTGTACTACACTCCGAAAGAAGGAGAAGAAGGAAGAGCCAAATGAGGATTCATCTCCTAACGCTCAGTCATATGTTATGGACGCTACCTTGAGAAGCAAGTCTTTTCCACCTTTCCATCACAGACACCCAGCCTACAGTTTCCTTAGATGATTACGATCTTACTAGTGACAACTTTGCCCTTGTCATAGAGAAGCGCTACAGGAATAGCACTAATCTGACATCTCGTGTTGTGATATATGCCACATGCCCACGAAATCACCCCGAACCATCCCGGATTTTTCTTCCAGATTGGACAAGAATCTTCTTTCCTTTGGCCACAAGTGTAATTTCTAATAGTTCCAAGTTACTGGAGGAGATATATTAGGATAAGACACCCCCCTTCGTCAGTGGAGATAAAAACATGTAGTTTCCCCAACACATTCTTATTTTTGGCGGTGTAGTGGAGACCTTGTCCACCTTCTGCCTGAGCAATGCATGGGGATGTGTGATGAGTTTGTTTGTGCCATGCGTGTGTGCTGTGTTCCTGGAAATGCATGGCGTAGTTTCTTTATTTTTTTTTATACTTATATGAGACCTTTCCAGTTATGAGTTTTACGAACGGTTATTATTTACCGTGGGAGCTCTGAATATGCTACCATGTTTTCAGGTAAATTTGTTAACTATTTTTGTGTTGTGGGCTCACGTAGGGGGGAGAGAGGTGGCGTGGTATGCAGTAAAAGGTCACTTTGTTTGGTGTGTTGTTTTTCCCCTTTCCAATTACACTAACTTGGCCAAACAAATCGAAACCTACGTAAAATAAATTCTCTAAACTCAAATGCACAGGTCATGAATGATTCTACTTGGATAAGAACTGGTTGATATGATTTTTCTTAAAGCTTATCTCTCTAGCTTAGTCAAGGGTTTACTTCTAGCATGGTACGATGGTTTACCTCGAGAATGGTACGATGGTTTACCTCTAGAACGGTACGATGGTTCACCTCTACCATGGTGTATGGTGGTTTACCTCTAGCAAGGCACGAAGATTTACTTCTATAGCACGCACGAAGGTTTACCTCTAGCACGGTATACGATGGTTTACTTCGAGCACCTTACGAAGGTTTACCTCTAGTACGGTAGAGGGAGGGTCAGCCTTACTTCTCAAAGGGAGGGGAATGTGGAAGAGAGATCTGCCTTAGGTATGACAAAAACTGTTCACGCCATGATACAGAGGGAGCGAGACACAGTACAGCCCACGTCATAAGGAAGGCTTGGGACCGTAACGGCATAAACACACCACTGACATGGTATAACGTACGGAATACACGAGGGATACAGCCTCTAGGATGGAGACGTATGAGGTGTTACACTATACGTATAGTGCCACTGGTATAGCAACATCGGCATCGGCCGACCGTCCCCGAGCCAGGCCCTAGAGGGGTATTGCCGGTGTCGTATTCAATCAGCTCCACTTCTATCACGAGTGTCTTTGACCTCGCTCTGTACGGAGTGACCTCAGTCACGAGGAACAGATCTCAAATGTCACCACCCATTTATCTGTAAATATGAAGAATAGCCGATATATATATATATATATATATATATATATATATATATATATATATATATATATATATATATATATATATAT
>JAYMFT010158939.1:0-26490 GCA_038088735.1 Panulirus argus | reverse complement strand
GAAATTTAAATACAAGAAGGGGAGGGTTTCCAGCCCCCCGCTCCCGCCCCTTTTAGTCGCCTTCTACGACACGCAGGAAATACGGGGGAAGTATTCTTACACCCCTATTATTATTATTATTATTATTATCTTATTCCACATTAGTGAGGTACCACCAGGAACAGACAAAGAAAGGCCGCATTTGCTCACATCCATTCTCTTGCTGTCATGTGCAATGCACCAATGCCACAGCACCCTATTCACAACCAGGCCTTTAAAGACCTTTCCACAGTTTCCAGTTTATTATTTTTTATACATATTTGCCATTTCCCACATTAACAAGATAGCATCAAGAACAGATGACTGAGCCTTTAGAGTGAAAAATCTTATTTTGCCCCCTTCTCTGTTCCTTCTTTTGGAAAAGTAAAAAGTAAAATAGAAGGGGAGGATTTCCAGCCCCCTGTTCCCACCCCTTTTAGTCACCTTCTGCAATATGCAGGGAATACATAGGCACTATTCTTTCTCCCCTATCATTAATATTATTATTATTATTGTTATATAATCATAGGGAGCCCTTTCTGGGGCCACACTGTAACTTTACATTTACACTGTGCCCAGTGCAGGAGCAATAATGTAATGGACTCCTCTAGATTAGTGAGAAGGTTCTCAAGAAGACTCAACTCCTCATCATTTGACAATGATATAGTTTGCTCACAGTATAACCATTTACAGGAGAATTCCAGTAACACCATAAGAACAATATAGATGGATAACTATGTACTGTAAATTGGAGAATAAATGATGAAAAGAAGGAAGTGAGAAAGACTTAGGGTGAAGAATTAATGAAATCTGTAGATAGAAGGCTTCTAATGATATGTAAATGTAGGCTGTATGGCATTCTGGTTGATTGGTTACATTATGTTGTAGTATGGATAAAAGGATGGAAAGAAAACTCTTCGGTATGAGGGAAATATAAGCTTAGTGTGCAAAGTGAAAAATTAAGAAGCACAGTAGAACGGGTAGATATGCCAATTAAATGTTATGAGTTAACATGGTGGGTAAATTGGTGTAGTAGGAATAACATAGTGGTGTGGAAGTCATTGTTTCACCTAAACATGTGGGCCATAAAATGAAATATGTAAGCCTAAAGGATAGTTATAAGTAATCCATCAGTGTAGATGGTAATAGAGTCAATAGCTGGATGAGTGTTTAAAAGATTTTGATCTAGGCCTTAGTAGGGTTAAGCAAACAAACATTGCCACCCACCCATGCTTTATATACTTAGTGTAAACAAGGTGTAGAAAATCTGTTGTTTAATGAGCAGGGGGAATGTGCAGAGCGAGTCTGCCTTCAGTTTGTTTGCTTTAGTAGTATAATGAGTTTAGTTTGCAAAGTGGCATCAGTTTGTATACTTTAGTAGTATAATGTGTTTAGTTTGCAATGTATGGTAATTAACTGTCGTTCATTAGTTAATTGCAGTTAAGGTAGGCCCAGTGTTTTCTGTTCAGGAGAATCCATATAGTCCGTAGGCTCAAAAAAGTGTTCTTCAGATCAGAAAATTTCTATAGTGTTTCGTTATACCTTTTTTTCCCAGCATGGTAACCATTGATGTCCATATACCTCGCTCTGAATTAGCTATAGTAGATGAAGAGGAGGAAGAAGAAGATGAAAGCAGTGATGAAGATATATTTGATATGGTAAGACCTCAAGTATTTTGGACTTTTAAGATGTGCTACTGTGCTTTGTATATCCATGTCTCAGTAAGGTTTATGTAGTGAAAACTCCAAGAAAACTACATTATCAGTAAATTTTTATTTTAAGATCTGTATGTAAAGTTAATTATTTTGAATATATTTATTTATATGTAGTTGCTTCTCATGCCTTAGTGAGGTAGCATTAGGAACAAATAAACAATAGGCTCGATTCCACATATCCACTCAAGCTGTCATGTATTATGCACTCAATCCAGAGCCTGATGTCTACAGCCAGGGTCTACAGACAGTTCCATAGTTTACACTGGCTGCTTCACATGCCCTGTTTCAGTCCATTGACAGTATGTCATCCTCCCTCATGTACCACATTGTTCCAGTTCTTTCTATCCCTTACACACGTCACCCTCTTGAATGTTCTGACGCTGATACCCCAAAGCCTCCTTCACTCCATTCTTCCACTTCTTTCTTGGTCTCCCTCTCTGCCTTCCTCCCCCCACATCTGACATATAGATCATCTTAGTTTTTCTTCCCTTATCCATTTCATATATCCAAACCATTTCACCTCAACCTGGTCAGCTCTCTCAGTCATACTGTACTATTACCACACCTCTTTCTCACTCTCATGCCTTAATTGATCATTTTCATTGCTCAGACCATTCACTACAGTATACCATTACATTTTCAGGACATCACCTCTTCCCAAGCAATTTTTAAAAAATCTTTTAGCATATCTTTATTCTGCAGTAACATTTCATCACTATAAGAAATACACCTGGCAAATTAGCCTCATGTACTTATGAGGTAGGTGTATTACTACAAATGGATATCCAACTTTCCAGCAGTGCATAAGTTCCATGACTGTGACACCAATCTTACAGCACTGAAGTAGCTGTACCACTACAAATGGATATCCAACTTACTTTCCAGCAGTTCATTAGCTCCATGACTGTGACACCAATCTTCCAGCACATCTCAAAAACCACTCTAACATTGAAGACCTTCTGCTGTATATCTCAGCAGTTGTCTAGTATTTTTCAAGCAGCACTTCATCCACCTTTGATAATTTTTCAATAACTCTAAATACACTTTTTTTTTTGCCATGAGATTTATACATCATTCCAGGATTTTCGAAGTCCAATACGTTTCCAGTATTGCTTGAATACTTTCATGTCCCCTGCAGTTTTAAATAATTTACAGCAACCTTCCAAATTTCAGCACATTTTTTAAATTGATAAGTGTTCTTTCAAATATTCCCCAACTTATTTCCAACATTCCAGAAATTTATCTTGTTATTCTCCCACATTGTTTATATTCTTCAACACAGTATTGTCATGGCTTCAGCATATCATAAACATTCCTTCAGTCCTTGACGTTGCCAACAGTCATAACATCTACAGGATGTGGTGACCAGTTGAATACTATGTGGAGAACAAAATTCAGATTGTTTACTGTAAAAGAGAATGAGAATAGCAGTATTGTAGCAATAGAAAGGGACCACACTGAGTAGTTGATAATATGATGCTTTTGACAAAGCACATCAGAATAAATATACAAACATAACAATGAAGGAGCAATCAGAATTGCACAGGAAACAGTGAGATATGCACTCATCAGAGATGGTAAAGTTCTCATAATGGAGCATATCACTTTTAAAGAGGTAAATTGGGAGAGTTTAGATTCTTGTAGAGATGGAGAGTAATGGAAACAACCTTTTAGAATGCGTACAGGAAAATTTCCTGTATGAGCATGTCACTAAACGTGCTAGAATCAGATGGGCTAGTACATCATCATTACTGGATCAAGTCTTTACACACTGCATGGGATTTGAGAATATCATATATGATACACCATTTGGAAAAAAGTTATCATGTATTGCTTGAATTTGTTGTCATTGTAAACAAGGGCATAAAAAGATCAAAGAGGAATCTACACTCAAAGAGAAGTTATAATCATGGAAAGTACTCAGAGCTTAGGAAGGAATATTATGAACAAAGCACATAATCCAACACTTCAAAAAATTCATCTGGAGTACATTGTCAGTCAAAGAGAAATTAATCAGGCTGGGGGATTCAGAGGGAATATTTGTAAAGGATGATGTAAAGATATGTGAGGATCTAAATGACGAGTTCAAAAGTCTTTTCACAGTGAAAGAATGTATAATCCCAGCACCTGGGAGATCCTCCCCTTATGTATTACCACTATAAAAGTAGGAACTGAAGGCGCAAAGAAATCCTTTTTCCCTGGAGGATGAGCTTTTGATGCTGCCTTGCTAAGAGAGGAGGGGTAAACATGTGAAAAAGGGGGAAAAGAAAAATAAGGCAATGAAGAAAATTATGTCAAGGTATTTTTTTTGTTGAAAGTTCAGCAGTGAATTAAGGTTGGAAATCTTTAAACTGATAAGGAAAAAAAAAAACTTGATTTGTTTGGAGACAGTAAGCATGCTCTTGCAAAATCTCGCATATATCTAGTAATTACTCTCATATTTCCATACCTCCTTAGTACTATTCAAGAACTCATAAGTCATGGTTTCCTATAAATCTCATTCTCCACTGTGAGACCTGTCTTGTATAAAAACATCTGACGTATAACGTCATAACTTGTTACCTAGCTGACCATCTTACTGTTCCATTTCCAGATTTTACTCTGGAAGGGAAGGTTAAGAGATGGGGTGGCATGATTTGAAAAATTCTCTTCATGTCACACAAATACTTATCACACACACTCATCTGTCTTGAAGGATTTAAAAAAAAATGGGACTCTAAAAAAGAAAACAGTGTCACTGAGCATAACTTAGGGAAATAGAAAGCAAAAGATAATGAGAATTGTTTCCATAAATATAAGCAGGGAGAAAATACAAACAGGAAAAATACACATACAATCAGAAATGGAAACTAATATGAAAACAAAAACAAGAGGAGAAGCAGGGAGAAAATACAAACAGGAAAAATACAGATACAATAAGAAATGGAAACTAATATGAAAACAAAAATAAGAGGGGAAGCAGTGTTATTTTAATGGGTATGTACATACACTATTTTTGTGACATTTTATAGTATATCAGACCACCAAATGGACTTATATGCATGTAAAAGTAATTTAGAATTGAGGGATATTTCTAGCCTTGATTGTGGAGTGCAGGAGAATATATTTGTTTTTAAACAGTGTTGCAGTTCTTGACCATTAACAGATATATTCATATTTCAGGATGTGGAGGAATCCAAGGAAAAGCAAATTGTATCTGTACAAAATTCATCTGGTGTAACAAGAGAAGTGTCTCATGTCATGAAACACAGGGATGGGAATACCTTAGATGTGCTTATGGCCATTATGCTTCAATATGTTCATGATGTTTGCCATGGCATAAAGGAACCCAGAAGACAAACAAAACTTAGCAAAGATAGTGCTGTCAAACTGATAACTGAACAATTAAGAGATGGCCAGTCAGTGTGTCAGGAGGGAAAAGTCCTTTTAAGTGTTAATGATGACAAGAGAACAGTAGGATGTGCATGTGGTGGAACTGAACATGATTTAGATGCACTAAAACTCTTGTTTACAGAACTAAAAGAAGTGTTTTCCCGCATCATCTTAAGTACTCAGTCTTCATCCCACGTTCAGTTCTTAATATTTTACCTCATTGCACTGCGACCTGGCCTAGCAACTATCTTTTTAGAATTTTTAAGAGTTAAGAAGTTTGAAGATCCAAATTGTTCCCGTAATGTGAGACGGAATGCCATGGCTTATATTGGTAGCCTGCTGGCACGAGGAAAATTCATACCATTCAGCCATGTTCACTCTTGCCTGGAGATTATCTGTATATGGTGCAACTCTTACCTTGATAAACAAGTATGTTTCTCAAACTACTGTTGTTCTTTTTCTTGAACTTTGTACCTCATACTTACTAAGATGTCTTATATTCATGTCAATATATACTTAGTCATACTCTTAATAGATCTTTATATTCATTTATAACATTCTGCAAATACTGTACATATATGTCGTATATGAGGAGCATGACCTGTTCAGTATCTTTGCTAAATTTTTTTTTAATGAACATATATTTATTCTGTCATATCAGCACCCCATTTGCAATTAAATTTCCTTCTTTTTGCTATTTCCAACATTTAACCTCTTCCATTTATTGTTAACCTTACACCAATTTATTTTCCAAGTAATTTTTCACTTTTATTCATCAATACATCTTCAGCTTTCCATCCTACCTGAATACCATACCAATAACACTTTTTCTTCACTCATTTTTCAATTAGATCTAATTTTGTACCATCATCTCTCAATCTAGCGTGGAGCATCCTCACAGAACAGAAAAATTCAAAGAGAAATCCCTCTTGGAAGGAATTAGGTAATTTGAATCAAGCAAATTTATCAAGAAGGTTAATATATTATGACGACTTGCAATAACTGCTAGCCATTTATTGATGCTAAATTGCACGTGGGCCACCATTTGAAACTTTTGATCAGATGCCAATCTCTGTATCTTTTTCCAGTATTTTCATGCATGATCTCCACTAGACAACCAGCCTTAAGTTCTTATAACAAATGGTGTCTTGAATATGGTTGTTTAAAGAGATGAAACTATCAGTTGATTTCATGGTTTATCATTTAAATTGATTACTACCCTCATACTTCCTGTGTTGTGAAAGGCAGCTAAAAGGAGCATGTATTACCACTCTAAAAGTAGGAACAAAAGGAGTAAAGCCAGAATTTTTCCTTAAGAGCTGATTTCCTGATGCTGCCTTCATAAGTGGGAGGGGCAAACATGTATTTTTTATATGTTTGCCCCTCCCACTTATGAAGGCAGCATCAGTTCAACTTAAACAAAAAATTGTCAATGTATTTGATGACAAAGGTGCAGCAGTGAGGGAAGATTGGGAGCTGTTCGGTTTCCTTTCATTTATCAGGAAACTTTAAATTGACGGGAATAAATCAAGATTTTTTTTTTCTCAATTTCTGTGAGGACCATGAGTATCCACTAATTAACTATTGTATTTTTCCAAGTAATTACTCATATGTATCCATACTTCCTCAATACTACACAAGCACTTTGTCTTATACTCATAACAGTCGTGCTTTCCTGTAGATTTCATTTTCCAGTGTGATTTCTAAGTCTTGCATGCATTACATACAATCTGCCCCTACCTTTTTCCCTGCTGACCATTTTACCATTCCCAACCCAAATTTTGCTCTGTCCCTACCTTTTACCCTGCTGACCGTCTTACCATTCCCAACCCAAATTTTGCTCTGTATCTCTATCTGTATCTAGATTTTCCTCATTTTCCTTAAATTTTAATTACTGATTTTTCAATTGACTTTTCATTCATATTACAGGACTTGGCAGTAAACCATAGTCACATGAATATAACTTGTTTGAGAGTAATGCAGAAAAAATTAAACATAAAATCTGACTGCTAGTGTCATCCCTTTAAGTAATTGGTCATTGAGAACTTACCAGTCATGAGCCAGCTTTAATTCTTAAATTCGGAAACACTATCGTGGTTAAATGACTCCACCCTGTACCTCACCAGGTTTTAGCTAGCCTTGCTACTTGTAACAAAAGTCTCAGTCCTCAGTTTGGTTATCAGTTCCTGAAGTTCTTGTGTTAGTGACACAGAAGCTTCAAGTTGCAGCATTTAAGCATGGAATAGAGGTTTGGGTTTGTTGCTGTGTTTTAGTATAGAATTGTTTATATTGTGGTCATAGATCATGTGACTATGTTTTCTGTGATTATTTAACTGTTAAAGTCTTGAATTGTTTTACAATTTGTGGGTCTTCCTATTGTATATCTCACAGTTTACACAAGCTTCATTAGCAGCACAGGCCTCACAGGTTTTGCAAGTTGACCCAGACTTCTTAATTTGTGCTGTGAGCAAACCCTAAACTCTGCCACTTTTGAAGTTTAAGAAGACTGTCCTAGCTGCAAACCTTTCACAGTTGTTAAGAAAAGTGAAGCATGTAATTCAGAAGAGTATAGAAGCTGGACTGCACAGATTATACCTTATTGGTAGTGAAGTTAGAAGTGGTAGGTAGGAATGTTAGGTAGAAGTAGTAGGAAGGAGCTTTAGCTGGGAACATAAGGTAGGAGACTAAAAATACTGCTCTAGAGTTGCCTTCTGCCCGTGGCCTGTTAAGGGTGAGGCAGTAAAGGCTTTCAGTATTTATGGATACTCTTTTGCTGCAACCTTCCTCTTAAGGGAGTTCCCAGAGGGAAGTGGTGTCAAAGATATAGATAGATAGGTTGTGAAGTAAAATTTTATGAACTTTTATGTTTGAATTTGCATTGATATGGATTTATAACCACTTTTACTGATGTAAACAGGTATACTATCTTAATCACATGCGTTTGCCAAAGGATGTTGTCGAACAGAAAAAAAAGAGTTTGAAAAATGTGAAACCTCTTCCTCCACTGGAACACTAAAGGAGCTGTAGAGACCAACAATTGCCATCTCTTCCATCCCAGGAGTCAGTTGTTTTTCTTCAGAATACTTTTTTTTTTTATCATGATCACTGTTTCCTGCATTAACAAGGTAGTGCCAGGAACAGAAAAATAAAAGCTCACATTTACTACCTAGCTGTCATGTGTAATGCATCGAAACCACATTTCACTATCCACTATCACGCCCCACAGACCTTTCTATAGTTTACCTCCAACACTTCGCATACCCTGGTTCAGTCCACTGACAGCACATCGACCTCAGTATACCACAGTGTTCCAATACACACTATCCTATGCATTCTTTTCACCCTCCTACGTGTTCTGGCCCAGATCACTCAAAATCTTTTGTATTCCATCCAGCCATCTTCACTTTGGTCTCCCCGTTCTCCTTGTTCCCTCCATTTCTGACACACATATCATCTTTTTCAGCCTCTCCTCACTCATTCTCTCCAAACCATTACACCACACCCTCTTCTTTCTCAGCTGCACACTCTTTATTGCCATGCATCTCTCTTACCCATTCATTACCTACTCAATTAAACCACCTCACACCTCGTATTTTCCATATAAAAAATTATGAGAAAATAAAATAAATTCATTAAAAACCTGTTTGGTCCACTACATGCAGTAACAAAGTTTCCACTCTGAGGAGTGTTGTTAACTGTTGTTGCATGTGTCTCTTGATTTAGCTCATTTCTGATCATGATTGTTGGTCTCTTGGTATAAGTGTGAGAACGAAGCAGCCAATTTATACTCTAGTTTTACTGCCATTTTAATGGTTGTCTGCATTCCCTTACTATCAGACAGGTCATAAGCATTTGTTTGTATGATTTATATATATTGTCCAAACACATACAAAATGTTTCATGTACTCACAGATGTACTTTTGCCATACCATTCTACAAGCTTCTCATACTTTAATTCTCATTGACCATTTCCGTGTGTTAATTTATTATTTTGATGCACCAGGAAAGAATGCGAGCAACAAACTACGAAGACCTACAGCTTCATTCACCGTTTTACTCTGCCTGCCAGACTGTGTTTTATGTATTTACCTTTAGGTATAGAGAATATACAGAAAATAGCAAAAGTAAGTATTATTTCATCTAAATTATTGAAAACTGGAGATCTCATGTTAGCTACCTCATCTGTCTTTTGCCTTATTATTTTGAAGTGCTTATTTCTCTTCTTTGTCATCATGTTCAAAAGGTAGCCTTACATAACAGTATTTTTAGGCTTTGATATCTTCTAATGGTCATGAATATACTACATCATAGTTTACTCTGACTATTTCATATACTATTTCATCCCACTGAGATCATGTCACCCTTGTGTATATACCGAATCAGTCCTGCTCCATGCATGCCCTTCACTCTCCTGAATATTCAGTTGCCAGTACCCCAATGCCTCTGTCAAATGGGGCCATCATTCATCTGTTCCCGACTGCCTCTCGAAGGTGGGAGAAGCAGTTGTGTGAAAAAAATATATATTAACAAATCCAGGGAATTAAAGACACCAACCCAATCTGACTCATTTCATACATACATATCCTTCTTTATACCTGAAGACTTTCTCCCAAGCCTGCTAGAGATAAAAATCAAATTTATGTACCCTGATTTCATGCATATTGTTCCTTTATCCTCAGCTAAAAGAGATTGCCATCTTTTTAATTATTTTTTTTAATCTTATATGACGAATTGTAATCATGTGGTTATGTAATCAAGTATTAAGACATTACAATTTTTATAATATTTACTCCTATTACCTTAATAGAGCATAGAAATAACCTTTATTTAGTCAAAACCTCTTGCACACACCTTATGTTCCATGATGCTGTAACATACTTTCCATGCTCAAATAGCTTTCACTGTTCATCTCACTCACTACTGTATCCACACCTGCTCCTCTAATTTTCAGTCATCCTACTGGTGTTTATTCTTCCTCCTTTGCAATGTCTTCCTCATAGCCATAGCTACTCCATACTCTCCCAACCTCTAATACCACAAAACTAGTACCCACATCTCATACCATCATGCCTATCAGTTTCTTATTCTTTATTCCCCTCATGAAATGCATATGGTTTCACCAGCAACTGCCCACCTTTGTCAGTCATACCTCCATTGTTTGCTGCATATGTTTATGTCTTTGTCTATGTATTTGTCGTGTGTAACTCCAGCTCCATTAGTAATGGGTGGATCAAATGCATGCACCTTTACAGATCATTCACATTTATCACTAATTTTTGTTCTCTGTTACAGGAAGTCTTCCTCAAGTAATTATTCATTTAGCTCTTACACTATTAATCAGGTGTGATTTACATAGGCAATACCTGTTTCACTCACAGAATGCCTCCATTACACTAGTCAGTAATTCTCCTAGAATCGTCCATCACCTTTAATATCCATAGTCCTTGCAAGATCAGTCACTCTTACCCTCTTGTTTTTTGTCTACCTATTCCTGTCATACCTGCAGCTGCACTGTTATATATCTTCAGTCTTTTATCTGTTATATTTTCTACATGTCATATCACAGTAGTAAACTTATATATAAGGGTAATGTAAGGGTAAGAGAGGTGTGTGGTAATAAAAAGTGTGGTTGAGAGAACAGAAGAGGGTGTTTTAAAATGGTTTGGACATATGGAACAAATGAGTAAGGAAAGGTTGACAAAGAGGATATATGTGTCAGAGGTGGAGGGATCAAGGAGACGTGGGAGACCAAATTGGAGGTGGAAGGATGGAGTGAAAAAGATTTTGAGCGATAGGGGCCTGAACATGCAGGAGGGTGATACGTGTGCACGGAATAGAGTGAAATGGAACGATGTGGTATACTGGGGTCAATGTGCAGTCAATGGACTGAACCAGGGCATGTGAAACATCTGGGGTAAACCATGGAAAGGTCTGTGGGGCCTGGAAAGTGAGTCAGTTGTTTTTTGCAGATGACACAGCATTAATGGGAGATTCAAGTGAAATGATGTAGAAGTTGGCGACTTAATTTGATAAAATGTGTGAAAGGTGGAAATTAAGAGCAACTGTGAATAAAGGCAAGATTAGGCTTAGCAGGGTGGAGGGCCTGGTTAGTTTGGGTGTGAGTCTGAACAGAGAATATCTGGAGGAAGTGAGGTGTTTCAGAAACCTGTGAGTGGACATGACAGCGAATGGGACCATGCAAGGCATGGGCATGGATGAGGATGAATGTGTTACAAATTAAATGTTTGATGATGATATGCATTTTGTGGTGGTTTGATCGAATATGTAATAAAGAGGTAAAAGAGAGGTGTGGTAACAAGAAGAGTGCAGTTGAGAGAGCTTTAGAGGTTGTACTGAAATGGTTTGGACATGTGAAGAAAGTGAGTAAGGAGAGGTAGACACAGAGGATATATGTGTTAGAAGAAGAAGGGACAGGGAGACCAGATTGGACGTGGAAAGACGGAGAAAAAAATTTTGAGTGACTGGGGCCTGAACATCCATGAGGGTGAAAAGCATGAATGGGATAGAGTAGATTGCAACAATGAGGTATACAAAAGGCGACATGAGGACAAATGACTGAACTGTGGCATGTGAGGCAGCCAAGAGAAATTACAAAAGATTTAGGGTTTTGGGGTTTGTTTATGGATTAGTGGCAGTGGTTTCAGTGCACTGCACATGAAAGCTAGAGAATGAATGTAAGTGAATGCGGTCTTTCTGCTTCTATTCCTGGCACTACCTCACTAACGCAGTAAACAGCAAACAATTATAAAAATAAATATACGCTTTGATTAGGGCATTCAGTTGCCTGTCCCATCTCAGACAACAAACTGCCCCATGAATATCCAGATCGGACGCTGTCTAACCAATAACAATGATTTCAGCTATAAACTTGCTGGATGTATCATGGTTAACATTACCTTGGCAAGTCACACCCATAGCATTCATATCTTAGATGCATGACAGAAAATGACACCCAGACTTGAGACATTTTGGCTGGCAGGACTACAGCCAGTCATGTTCTGGCTGACTGCATTCTGGTCAACAATAACTTAACTAACTGAGCCCTAGAAAACAACACTGGCCTGCTTGACTTTGAGCTGTGAAGTATGACAATGAACAATGCCTGGTGAGGCTTCAGCAACTGGAGTGGCCTGGTGGCAGGTACTTACGTCCAGGAGGTGGCTGGGGCCAGAATCACGTACCTTGAGGAAGGTTTCCTTCTCATCCTCCTCCGCTTCATCCTCCCCTTCCAAAGTCTTGCCTTCACCTCCAGGTGCTGGCTCCATTGAGTCTTCCATCTCCACCTGTTAGTAACTCAGCATTATTCTCAGCCTCAACCTGTTGGTAACTCAGCATTATTCTCAGCCTCAACAAATATATAATGTACAATATCCATCTTCACTTACCTCAGGCTTAATGTAACTCACCATTACTTTTCTGAGACTAATATCAAACTACTAACAACACCTAAACTGACACTCATCTCATCTGACTCCTAGGTATCAAATACCCATCTAAACCTCAGAGCCAAATACACAAATCAACATATTCAACCTAGACCCTTAGCTACCACTACCCATCCCATCACACCTGACTTGTACGTATCAAATACACATATACAACTCAGAGCCACATCCTCAATCAACATATTCAACCTAAATCCATACCTACTTCCACCCACACCCATTACAATTACCCATATTTCATACCATAACCACCTCAAGGATCCCACAACAACAACTATCATTATCCTGCACCAACAGCCATTATCCAAACCACTAACCAATATCACCATCCACATTCAACCATCAACACCTATATGAAGGCAATAACATTCATTCATACAATAGCTTATGCCTGATGGGCATCAATAACCGAGCAAAATACAATTACACCAAAACAATACATCAATCATAAGTTAACTGAGCAAAATACAATTACACCAAAACAATACATCAATCATAAGTTAACACATAAATGATTTAATCCAGGTGTATTAAGCCAACCCAATAAACCATTCAATTACACATGACAGCTGGAGAGGGGAATGTGAGTGAATGAGACAAATTTCTGGGACAAACTTGTTAAAGCTGGAAGCGACGAACAAGCATGGAGGAAAAAATAATTATATTAATTTGCCATTTCCTATGTAGCAAGGCAGGTCAGGAACAGACAAATAATAGCCTGATTTCCTAACATGCACTTCTTAGCTGTCATGTATAAAAACATCAAAACCTGAGACCCCGTATCCCAAGTTAAAACCCAGAGACCTTTCTGTGGTTTCCCCTGACCATTTAACATACCCTCATAAAAACCACTGACAGTACATTCATCCTTGTACACCACATCACTCCAATCTTCTCTCTTTCCCATGCACATCTCATCATCCTGAATGTTCAGGTCCCAGTGACACAAAGTCTCTTTAATCCTTCCATCTCTTTCTTTTTTTTATGTTGAAGGCTCCAGTCACGGACAAAAGTCCACATCAAGGCCTGACTATTAGTCTCCCCACTCCCTTGTTCTTGCCACTTCTGACACATGTATCCTATTGATCAGTCTCTCTTCACTCAACTTCTCGATGTGTCCAAAACATTTAAGCAAGCCCTTTTTAGCTCTCTCGATCATACTTAGTTTACTACCACACCTCTCTCTTATACAATCATTCCTTACACAATCAACCTTCCTCACACCATTTACTGTCCTCTAACATTCCTCACCAACACTTCCATCCTCTTAATTTCTTTCAGTATTTGGGGCACATGACTCACATTCACATAAAACTGCTGAAAATACTATACAATCAAAGGTACCATCATTTGTCACACTCCAGTACTGAATAATTCATTCAATCAGTCATCATGAGGCAGCAGTATATCATGCTACTTTTTCAACCACTGATATCTCCCTGGCCTTGATGAGGTATCATACTAACAATGATTAACCCATGTCACCTGCTTTGGGAGAGTAATTGAGAATTACTGCATCATTCTTCTAACAATGATTAACCCATGTCACCTGCTTTGGGAGAGTAATTGAGAATTACTGCATCATTCTTCTACATCAGGAATAGTGTAGGTATGGTAAGGTGAGAAGCTGGAGCTCAAGTTATCCTTAGTATTGTCTTTATAACAAAAAAAGAAGGGATGTATGTCATTGGTGATGGGATGCATGAACTACTTATCATTATGACAACCCACTTTTTAAATTCCTCAACTGTATATTTTCAAGTGAATGGCTACCTGTAGTCAATAAATGGTTCTTTATTTATATACTTATTCATTTATAACAATTGGATTTTTGGCTTTTACTTCTTAGGCTAAAACTGGGGGTCAACTGTTTCATGAATAACATTTTCAGGAGGTTGAAAGGTTGAAATGCATAGCCAGGAAGAGTCAACAAAAAAAATTATACAGATGTCCAGTCGATATAAACGAATTAAGAATGGAAGAACAATGAATTTCATTTATCAAACTTTATTCACAAAACAACCAACACTACTCCTTGTCCTTTTGTTACAATACCTAATGCCTAAGCTAACCTATAAAGACCTCTCTACTTGTCCCCCATGAAATGAGACGAAAATGCATATGATGTCAAATGCCATTAAAAAGATATCTGTTAATCTCCCATATACCAGTACACTAACACAAACTTGAATATTTACATATTCAGTATTATTATCCTGTGGTTTAGCCTCATGTTCCTTGGAAGACTAGCATGCTGTGTGTAGCCTCATGTTCCTTGGAGGACTAGCAAGCTGTGGTCTAGTCTCATGTTCCTTATAGGACAAGCATGATGTAGTCCAGTCTCATGTTCCTTGAAGGAAAAGTATGCTGTGGTTTAGCTTCATGTTCCTTGAAGGACTAGCATGCTGTGGTTTAGCTTCATGTTCCTTGGAGGACTAGCATGCTGTGGTTTAGCCTCAGGTTCCTTGGAGGACTAGCATGCTGTGTTTTAGCATCATATTCCGTGGAGGACTAGCATGCTGTAGTTCAGTCTTATGTTCCCTGTAGGACTAGCAAGCTGTGGTTTAGCCTCATGTTCCTTGGAGGATACAAGCACTGGAGTGTTCTGCCAATAATTTGCATTGGTGTCAGCTTGGGAGTAATGTAGCTGAGGCCTTTCTTTATAACACGGCTTATGGTATAAGGTTGATGCCTCGCATATATACTGCACGAACGCTAAGAAATGTACAGAAGTTCTAACGTCCCATAATATGCTGACTTATGCAAATGAGCATGAAGAATGAAGTGTGAGTTAACATGACCCACAATGCACAAGTAATAGGGTGAGTGACATAATGTTGACAAAATGTAGCTTACATTTATCCTAAAAAGATTACTGGTAATTTTTTGTAATGTTATTGAAACACTGTTCATTTGAAATATTAACAGAGAACTATACTTCAGGAGAACACCAGAGCCACAGCTGGGGGAAGAAGCAGAGTTACTTGTAGGAAGTGAAGGTAGCATGCACTGCTTTGCAGACAACAAGTTCTGCCACAAGACAATCGAATTTTAGCTTCTGTGCAATATATTCAAAGCTTTAGACAGGGTGTGGCATCAGGGTCTCAGCTCCAAGCATTCCACTTTTGGCTTTCCTCCCTCACTTTGCCCCCTCATATTTAGCCTCCTCTCTGGCTGACCTATCTCCTTGGTTGTTGAGGGATTAGCCTCTTCCCTTTTCTCCACCAACAACAGGGTCTCTCAAGGTTCTGTCCTGTCTCCCAAACTTTTCCTCCTTTTTATCAACCATTTCCTTTCTTCTACTAATAACCAAATGCACTCACGTATGTTGATAAATCAACAATGCATTCCTACAAATCCTACAAAATGCTCCTATTTCTCTCACTCGATCTGGATCTTGTCTAGACACAACTTCCTCAATAAACTCAAACTCAGAAAGGATATCTCAATGGGATAAACAATATTTGGTTAAGTCTAATGCCTCCAAGATCCAGTTACTGCCCATCTCTTTATTGAAAATTCCTTACAGCTTTCCTCCCTCCTTTCATGATCTGTAATTTCAACTCTTGACTCAATGCACATACTTGGTATTACTATAACATCCACTTTATCTCCTGTATCTGTAATTAGTGCTTCTCTAAATATTTCAAATTTCTCATCATCCACCTCCCTAGTTTTATTTACTCACTATTCCATTTCTCACCCAATTTCTCTGGGTATCTTCACAAACTAACCTCTTTTTCAAGCTCATTCACTACTGCTATCCTCTTCCTGCCTGTGTCATTTCCTCTTTTCCTAAATCTACTACAAACTTTCACACTCACCTCCACAAACACATGATAAAACTTTCCACCAGCTGCCCCTCTAAGCACATTCACATCTAATTATATCTCCTCTACATGCCTATCACTTAATATATAATCTAATGATGACTGTTCGCCACTAATCCTATTCACCCAAGTATGCTGAACATAAATACTCGCATAACCGGCAATCTCAAATAACTATTGACCCAAAATTTTTGGACAAAATATACTTTATTTGTCATATATCTCATATAACACGACCTTAGATTTTTAGAGCCACAAACACTGGGGTGATTGAGAGAGATGCTTGCTAGTCAAATAATAAAGCTCAGACACAACAAGAACAAAACATTTACAATTGTAAATAAATTATACCAGGTAAAACTTTTATATATAGTATGTTATGGGTCCATATCCAGGAATTTTCATGAGGGTGGCAAGTGTCATTCAGCAGAACTTGCTGCTTAATGTAATTAAGTGATAAAGTACACATCTATAATGTTAATATGAAACAGTGACCATATCTTACCTGTATTATGGTCAAAATGCAACTGTATCCCAAACCACATGGGAAAGAGAGGCAAAAATGAAAACGAGCTCTTGCTTTCCCTTTGTTAACAAAAGAAGAATAAGTGAGAAAGACACAAGTACACAGTAGGATACACACATCGTAAGAACTGCAGGACAACCACAGCACTGACCACTGGCCACTAGTCACAGTAACAATCACCCTGATACATGGTAGACACAATTTGCTGCCCTGCTAACACTTGAGGCACTGCGTTGATGCCACTGTCGCTCCGAAGGGGCTTGCCAGCAGCTGGTCTGATGGTGGAGGACTGAAGAAATGTCACCCAGGGGTGAGGTGGTGGTACTCTACCAACTCCCTGCCTCCCTACTGGCCCTGCAGTCTCTGGCCTAGGAGTCACCTCACTCACCCCCCAGCACTAGCAGCTGACTTACATGGCTTGTGGCACCAGGGAATGAACAGCACCACCTATTGTTTGGCTCCCCAATGAAAATAAACTGTCGCCAATTACAGAAAGCATGGTTGTCAAATAAGTTACATCGTCTGCTGGTGGTCCCAATGATTTCAGGTCATCAAACCAAAATCTCAAAATTTTCATTATAAACTCTTCTAGGATGCCAATTTTCATCTCAAAGTAACTTACTGTCAAAACAAAGAGATAATACAAGTATTGCACCAAGGATAAAATCACACTTATGCTTTGGCAGAACCGTGAGTGCCACCTTAACTTTACACCAAGGAACACTGCATACCCTAAAGGAACGAAGCTTCCTTCCTTAGCTACAAGCCTGTTGTTTTCTCAAAGTACAGGTCTCCATTAATAAATCAAGTAAGCAAAGTTTTAATAACATTACTGTAATATTACTAGTAAGCTTTCAAAAATACATGAAGGCTATGCTTTGTCAACACTACTGTGACCACTTCATTCACCACATTACTCATATATTACGAAACATGTTAACTGACGCATCATTCATCACACATGTTCACCGTCTGTCGAACATGCACATCGCCTTCACTACTCACTAAGGAACACTGTTCCCCAAGGGACAATGCTTTTCCTAAAGGAACACTGTGCTTCCTACCCACCTATAGGCCTGTTATTCTGCTGAAGTACAGTTCTCTGGTTATAACTCAAATTTTCTGCTGAAGTACAGTTCTCTGGTTATAACTCAAATAAGTAATTTTTCATTAACATCACAGTAAAATTATCAGTAATCTTTCAAAGGCAAATGTTGTCTATGTTTAGTCAAAACTATCATAACCACTTCATTCACTACATTACTCATACAGTAAGGGACATATCTCAGCTATGTAGAAAACCTGTGCTTCCTCCCTAACTTCAAGCCTGTTGTTTTCCTGAAGTACAGTTTTCCATTAATAATTCACATAAGCAATGTTTCAGTAATGTTAAGGAAGCTAGATATGAAGGAGCAAAGTGAGGGAGGGAAGCCAAAAGAGGGAAGCTAAGATGCCACACCCTATCCAAAGCCTCAAATATGTCAAGGGCAACTACAGATGACTCCCCAAAATCTTTCAGGGATGATGACTAGTGGATCCCACCTTACAGAAGCCATACTGGTGATTGGAGAGATGACTGTGATTTTCAATGTGTTTAAGGATATGGGAATTGAGGAGGGATTCAAAGACTTTGGGAATGGTAGATGTCAAAGCAAAAGGCCAATAGTTAGGGGGGTCAGGCATCAGACATCAAACACACTCGAATACGTTGCTGAATTACAGGAAGTCAATACTTGTGACATTCGGTAATACTGTTTATGCAATACATCTGTAATGCATCTGTCCCATGTCATGAGCCATTTTATGAAGAAATCCCACATCTATGGTACTTCTACGTCACTTATTGGCAGACCACCTCATTGCTAGTCCGTAATGAAACATGAAACAAAAGCCACATTTTAATACCGAATATGTAAGTTTCCATTTCATACTGGTAAACAAAAGATTACCATATATCTATCTTATTGTATTTGATATCAATTGCAGTTCTGGTGTATTTCATGGAAAACTAGAGGTAAAATCTATGTAGGCTAGCTTCGACCTTAGCCTTTGTAATGAAAGGACTACAAATGGTGGTGGTTGTTCTGTGAACAAAGTTCTATATCAATTAAAATTCTTTGTTCTTTTATTCTTTACTATCATATGCAATAGGACATCTAAATTCTTTTGTGGACTCTTATTAGCCATACATTTCAACCTTCTGGAAATATCATCCATGAAAAATAGTCGATCCCCCTATTTTAGATTAAAAGTTATTTAAAAAAATTTGATGGTTACATGGGTATATACAGTGCATATGAATGTGGAAAGGAAAATGAGGATAGATGTGAGGCAAACAAACTCTATGCCTTTTCTTTTTTCAATCAAAACAATATATAAAAATTTACTTTACATACTTATTTGCTATTTCTCACATCAATAAGGTAGCAATAGCAGCAGACAAAAATGTGGCCTAATTCACTCTAAAGCTCTAAGTAAAAAATATAAATAATAAAATGATACACAAGCACTAATGCATACCTCCTCAATTGTAGTATCTTGGGCCAGTGCTGCTAAGTCCACTTGGGTGCAGCTGGTAGGAGTAGACTCCCAGGTGGCAAGGATGCGTTCAATGTGCTCCTTGGAGTGATTATGTGTGTTGCGACGGTAACACACACTCTGGTCCACCTCTAGTTCTCCAATATATACCTGGAGGAGGGGCGATTACTAGAAACCTGGAAATTTCATTAACTGACTGGGAAGAAATTTAATCTTTTTTGAAGTCAACTACTCTTCTATGAATGATTCTCAGCTAAAAAAAAAAAAAAAAAAAAAAAAAAAAAAAAAAAAAAAAAAAAGAAAAAAATGAGAAGGATCTAAAAGAAAACTAAGGCAGTTTAGACTATTGGGGAAGTAAAGAAGAAAGATATGGATGTGATTAGATGGGTGGCACTCACTGAAAAATTCCAAAATGAAAACAAAAGTAATGAAGGAATCAATTCTTTAACCAGACCTCTTGTAGAACTAAATGCCTTAGTATAGGGGTCCTAATGTATAACTGGGATATGTACTTTTAAGCCATCATTCAAATTTCAGCTAATCTTTGTTGGTGGCATGAAATGCAAAAGTGCATAAGTTCTTCAGTTACCCTTCAGCCATGGCACTGAGAGGACATAGCAGTAGACTACTAAGAGTAAATAAAAATAGAAGTACTTGCTATGCAGCCATGAAAATCAAGAAGTACTTGCTCTGTAGCAATGACGAGTCTAGCAATCCATATGATGATATACTTACTTCCTGCCCTAAGAGTCCCTTCAAACCTCATGATACCCTTGCAGCACTCAGAAAACTGGCCACATTCACCAGTCAGGACCACAAGCAATAACTTGTAGCACTGTTATGTGTACATCTATGTGCAGACAGTGCAGAGCAATTGAAAAGAAGTGTTCAGTGTCTTTGTTAAGTTAGCTGCACAGGCAGGGAGGGTCTTGGGATATGCTGAAATAGTGTTTGAAGTATAGTAGGGATAAATGATGTCCAGAGAGTATGTGGGAAAGTGTAACTTATGATTGCATTTGCAGCGACTTCCGTTGGGTGTATGTCTAGTACTTTGGAATGTAGGACTGAGTTGGGAGAGCAGTTGTTTAGTGCTTGTTAGATCATTTCAGTGTGTATATGTTTCATCTGTGTTACATCTGTTGGGGGTGTGGGGAAGCCATGAGTTGAGGTCGCTGAAGTGAGAGGTAGGTATAAGCTTTTATTTCTACTTATGGGTCAATGGTTAGCTATGGAGTGGTTTGGGTGGAAGGGGTCTAGTGATTTCACAGGGAACTGAGGGCCAAGTACATTCAGACTGGATTGTATTGGAAAGTTTTTAGTTACATTGTGTAGGTACTGACTGTTTGTACTTACTATACAACCAATGACCATTCTGAGTGCTCTATATTGGGAGGTTTGCATTTCTGTTCCATCTGCTTCTGAGAGATTGGTGAGGCATAGTTTAAAATGGAGAGGATGAATTGTTTGTATATAATGTTTAGATTCCTTTTCTTGTCCAACTCTGTTACCAGATGGTGTTCTGAAGGTATTTAGTTTGTAGTGATAGTACTGGTGTGGGGAGTCAATGTCATTTGTTCTGTAGGCATTCAGTTTGTGTTGATGGTACTGATGTGGGGATTGAATGTCATGTGTGCGTCACATAAGATGCCCAAAATGGTCGGTATTTTGTTCAGGGGGAGTGGTTGTTCCTTTAAGGTGAAAGAAGTGTGTAAGCTGAATTCATGCTGGTCTGGGGTTAAAAAAGTGACTAAAGACTTCTGTGGTGATGCAAATATTCTGTTCTAGATGAGCCATTGCTCCAATTATGGAATGCAGTGCTGCATAATTGCTGTTACTGTGTTGTCTGGGAATAACGCTGTGATGTGATTGTCAAGTCACCTGTATATGGAAGGACCTTCATGTTGCAGTTTGCTAGATGTAATATGCAGTCACGTGGGAAAAGATTGAAGGGAACTGGAGAAAACTGCTCCATGGGAAACTCCACAGTTAAGTTTATGTGTTTTTGAGGTGAAGCCATTATGGGGATGACTCTATTATGACAGGGGGCAACAAAATTCACCAACTCTTTTTTGTCACTATTGTGGAGGGTAGTGTTAAGTATCTTTTGTGTGAAAATGTATTGGGAGACTGTGTTGAATGCTTTGTTGATGTTTATTACCATTGTTAATATGTGGGAGAGGGTGGTGTGGTTGACTGAAACCCTCCAGTATACGTTGTGTGAGGTCAGCGTGTGGTTTGGAGGAGTAGTTGGGTAAGAAGCCATGTTGTGTCAGTGAGAGTGAGATGTTTGGTTTGATTCTGTTGTGAAGCAGTTTCTCAGAGTTTGGATACCGAAGATATAAATATGGGGAGTTAGGAGGAGTTGGAGTTGGGTGATTAAGAGGTTTTAGGATTGTTTTCATGTTGAAAAGTTTCTGGCTATTAAGGACTTGATTGTGAAGCCAGGAGTGTCTGGCAATATATGGAAAGGCTTAGACTGAGACTGAGCCAAAGTATACTACATGAAAGATTCTTATGCTGTTTGGGCCTGTATCAAGAGAATTCCTTCTTTTTAATTACACTGCTTGTGTCAGTAAGAGTAAATGGAGATAGGCATTAATTTAGGACTGAGTTTGTGTAGGTTCTTATACTTTTCCTGTTTAGCTGAAAGGTTAATTAGCAGTTGATTTTTGAGAATTGTCTCTGAAGTACATTTGTTTTCCTATGAAAAAAGGATTTCACTGGAATGTGTCAGTAGTTCTTCGTGAGTGGAGGTTGGATTGGTGTGGTAAATGTGGATCTTCTTTAACCTATGCCAGAGTTGGTCACTGTGGGACTTGTGGTTCAGTGTGTTGAGAAAGGACTGCAAGCTTTCAGTTTGTCTTTTATGGACTATGATTGAAATGGTGTTATTTTGAGTTTGGCTTTATTCTCTGATTTCTGTTGATGGAAAGTGGTTTTGTCTGAGCTAGCTTCATTGTTTTATGAGTCTGTACCCCTATGAGTTTTGCTGGCTTGGATGGACATGAAACAAGAGTATACATGATTTTTGGATGGAAAATTACATATATGAAAGTCTTGGGGTTTTGTTTCCATGCAATGTGTGAAGGCTGGCCAGTCTGCTTTCTGTACCTTGTTTAAGTCTTTTTAATGACAGTGTTGAGTGGCAGGTCAAGTTGGAGTGTTATCAGGATGGGTGGTCCAAAGAAAGTTTATGAAGTATGCTCCAGGTGGCTCATGTGTGTGGTGCTGGTGAGCAGAAAGTGATGTCTGCAGAGGTTGGCTGCTGGAGCTAGTTGGTTGGGAGTCTGGTTGGTGTTTGTGTAAAATGAGGATACTGAGAGGTTGCAGTTAGTTTATAAGTAGCTCACCTCATGGATCCTGGGTGTATGTGCTGGGCCATGTAGGATGACGGGCACTGAAATCTTCACAGTTAAAGAATGGAAATGATCAAATGGGGCTGTACCTCATCTGTCCCTGGCACTAACTATGGAAACAGCAAACAAGCACAAAGGAAAATGAAAAGGAAGGAAGAGGAATAAGAAGAACTACGACTAATTACACCTCATAAGACTGAACATGGAGTCAAGTGGAATTTGAGGAATTAAGAGGTTTTTACTAGCTAAAAGTAGTAGCATGAGTACCTGGCTGAAAAACAAGAAAGGATCTAAGAAAGACTGGGAGTCAATAGTTTAGAGGTTAATAAATGTATGGTAGATAGTTTATCGATGCACATATCCAGCATTCTAGCTGCTGTAACCATAAGTACTACTAAAACATGAGTACCCTGACAGAATTTGCTCAAAGTAGTGGTCATCATGTCCCCAGATGTTGCTATCTGTTCTGGTGACATGCTGAACCTGCACACTTACCATTACTTGTGCATGTTATACCTTGAACATTTATTCTTTAACTTGTCATTTAGTCTTCTGCTATTCCATCTCTTCCCCTTATTCACTTTAAAAAAAAATTTATTTCTATAATCTCTCCCTACACCTAATACATCCCTCATTGCCTAACAATATCTGTAAAAATGAACAGAAGATACAACTAACTGGAACATAACATAAAATGTTCTCAAACTTATTGACTTACCTCAAAGCCATTTTTTTTAGCATGAGAGGCAATATCAGAGAAATGATTAACTTTGTTATTAACACAGTCCACGATAATAAAGGGAAAGAAGCCATCATCCACTTGTTTCTTAAAAGACTTTACTAATGAAGCACGGTAGCTGTCCTCTAGTTCAGCCTCATACTCATATTCCATAATCTGAAAGTCAGTAAAACTATCAATTATCCATATATTAAAAGTACATATGAAATTATTTATTGGCTAAAAAAGTACACTAGACAATAAATAAAGAAAAAAAAAAAAGTAAGCATTCAATTCAAATTTTTATCTTGTGGAAAAAAAAAAAGGGTGCTACAACTGCTCTGTGAATTTAGGCTGCATACAGTGATTATGTCTTCCTAAGTGACTTAGTTCTTAAGTCATCCTATGAAAATTCACTTCAAAATACTGCTACCAAAGAGAAGTTGCTGCTAACAAAGCCAGGGACAGAACTTTCCAAATAAATTCAACAGTTACATCCATCCCTCATAACCTTAGTATTTTTATCCAGGTTAACAAAGTATTCTTACTGATATAAAAGAGAAAAATATGTTCAACAATCCATTGATGCGGAGAAGGTTTCTAAGGCTGATACGTGTTCAACAACTTGGTTCTTTTTTATCCTGAGGACATTCATTTTAGATTTACATACACAAAAACTCATCCCGGGTAAACTCACTGCACTTGTGTTCTTACTTTCCTAAGCCTGATTTCACACACAAAAGGGCCTCAATGTATTTCTTTTTCTGTAGCTGGCAGCACAAGTCTTGTTTACAATCCCCTACAGATGACAGCCATAACCAGCCAAATGACAGGACTCTCACAAGAGTTGTAGTTCCAGACTCCTCCTAAACTGTTTCTATGCTTTATCATCCCAGTAAAATATTTGTTTTAATGATGACTGAGAGTGAATATCAAGGATATATTGAAAAATATGGAGGTGATGCCATTGAGCATGAACTTTTGTCTAATGTGAGACAAGCTTAGACCCTAACCATGAATCCAATGGAGTTCAAGGGTGGACTAAAGTACAGCCAGCTTTAACATTTCCCCGTCAAGCTAACATCAATTGTGGACATATGCTTTCACACATTAAAAAGTACTGAAATAATCTTTACAAATAACTGTTAGTACAAAGGTTTATCATATTCTTTACAGCTTTTTATACTATCTGACATATCAAAGGATAATAATGACATTTGAAAATGTACTTTCTACAGTAATAATATGTTCTGTAAAGATATGACCCTGATAGAAATGGAAGCCCTCGTCATATGATGACCTACATTTTCCTACCTCTGTATAAATAACCAGCCAACATCATACTATTAGAAGCCTGTAAAAGGATCTTCTCTCACAAGCCAGAAGCATGAAAAAATTTAGTTTTCCATAGCCCTACACTCAACCTGTGTATGCTTGTTTATCAACCTGGCTGGTCATTTGTGCAATGACTGCATACATGATGAGGGGAAACACTTATCATTATATCTATCTGCTGGTTAAGGAAGTGAAGAAGAATTACTGGTGAAATATGAAGAAATACATGATTGCAGGAGTGATTTCAGTGGAAGTAAGGAGGAAAGTGGCCAGCACAGAACCCCACCACCCACAACCCCTTTCTTCTCAAGCCTGGCCTCTGTGTAGTCATGTGGGTCAAACTGTGTAACAACTACTCCTAATATTCAAGATGAAGGACTTCAGTAATGGATGACGGTAAGAAGCAAGATTTCCTACTGTACTGACCAGAAGTCATGATTCAGAGTGGTATGTAGAACACTATCTAGTGTATGCAGGATTGCCCTTGATGCACCAGCCCCATCCATCCTCTTGCTAATCTCTAGTATGCAGTGTAATATTTGTATATATTGATGTTATTCATCACCAATGCTGTGCATGAGTAAAAAGCAAGTGCAAAACAACATGACCTCCATGTCCTATATACTTATGCTGAATTGTCAGTCTTGTCAGCCACTGACCCTCCTCCCATTCACTCGATGCATTACCAGGACAAAACAAAAGTACTTATATTACTGTGTGTCTTTTCTTTGCATTCCAGGCTACCACTCCATGAAGGATTTTTTTGTTTGTGCACATGGTGATGGAACTTTTTTCTAGTCTCACCATGCATTGGTTTAATAGCACACTTGTAAATTAATTACTTGTGATGTCCCAATATATCTATACTGGTATTTACCACTTTTGCTAATATGTCATTATCGGTGAAATTTTGGCTAATGCAGCTGACACTTAATATATATGATGTTCATTATAACAAAAATATGAAAATTTTGTAAAATGTTTGATGAAAAAATAAAAATTTTTCTAACATGCCTTGTTTTTTGTACTGTTAGGCATATCATGGTATATGATAGGACAGATTTCATCAGGTGATTGTTGTAAAATAATGCAGTAAAGTTTTTGTACGTGTCCTCAAACCTCTGATCTTACAATTTTGAACCCCCATAGAGTTTTTCATATTGTCGACTTCTTTTATTAGTTCCTTGCACCTTTCATGGTCCTATATAATGTCCTTAAGTTTCATTATATTCTGACAGAGGAGGATGTAAAGACTCTCTAGTAATTTGTTACTTCTGTCACTACAGAACTCAAGAATTTCAAATTCACATCAATTCAAGCATAAATAGAATTCTTTAACATTGAACCTGAATTTCTCTGATCATATTGACAAAATAGTCCTACTTACTGGCCTAATACTCTCAAAATCCACAGTTTCCTCTAAGATTGTTACTTCACATTTCTTTATTACTCACTTTTCCTCCTGCTTATGTTTTCCAATAAGTGTACTTGTTGCAAATCCCATTTTATATTTATTTATTTACATTTATTATACTTGATCGCTGTTTCCCGCGTCAGCGAGGTAGCACCAGGAAACAGACGAAGAAAAACCCATCCCCCCGCATACACACATATAT
>JAYMFT010158928.1:0-12465 GCA_038088735.1 Panulirus argus | reverse complement strand
TATATATATATATATATATATCCCAGGGGATAGGGGAGAAAGAATACTTCCCACGTATTCCCTGCGTGTCGTAAAAGGCGACTAAAAGGGCAGAGGGTGGGGGGATGGAAATCCACCCCTTCCCTTTTTACTTTTCTAAAAGAATGAACAGAGAGGGGAGCCAAGTGAGGATTTTCCCTCAAAGGCTCAGTCTTCCGTTCTTAGCACTACCTCGCTAACTCGGGAAATACGAATATGCATATAAAATAAAATATATATAACAGGTCCATAAGACCACATATTTCACTAAAAATAATAACAGATTGCTTGAATAGAATCATACAGACAGGATTGTTGCCAAATTTGTTGTATGACCAAAATGTACCAAACCAAGCACTGCTAAAGAGACTTTGCATATCTAGCTCTTCTCCATTTATCATTTATCATCATTATTAGAAATAATGTAGAACAGTTTTATCAAGCTGATGAGAAACTTTCAATACGTCTTGCTCCTAAATTGTTGGACCATCACATCTAGTGCAATACATTTGATAAGATGCGTGTAACCTTGTCAACAAAGACCTTAAGCAGAAGTGTAGCTGCAGGCATTGCAACTTACTGCACCCTTAAAGAATTCCCAGAAGAAGCCATCTACACAGCTAAATTTATCAACTTGGATCAGTTGTTTGGTGTATTTAAGTGTGGTAAAAAAAATCACTATAAAGAGAAGAAATGTGCAGTGTAGACAATGATCACTCTAAGTTTTGTGATAGGGCAGTGGAATTTTTCTTCATGTAAATTTGTAGCATCAAAGGGAAACTCCTCACGTGTCAGTGAATAACTACTTAATATATATAGTTTAAAGCTTTTATGGGCCTATTTAAAAGAAAACTTTGATTTACAGTACATTTCAACAAATAATAAATCACGATTGCCTTGAAAACTTTTTCAGTGTCCTTAGAAATGCAAGTGGGAACAATATTTCTCGTTAAGGGTGTGATAGGAATTCAGATACGGCATAAGTCTATGAGCAGAAATTGCATATATGATGCCACACCATTTTTTAAAAACAATGAAGTTTACAGTTCCATTGTCCAAGTAAGTTCCTATTCAGCCCACAGTTATTGTTGACAAATATGAAATGGCTGGAATAATTGACAATATCTCTTAAATCAAAAGTAACAGAAATGCAGCAGCAACACCAAACATATCAGATTTTTTCAAGTTTTAATCCCTATAAGGAAGATATTTCTTTAGTAGAATATATTGATACTTCAGATTTATTTGCTAATTTTAATCCATATGAAGGTGATGTTTCTCTCAAAAATGATGTTATTTTGAAATTGTCCCATGCCCCTTTATTACAGAATGGATTGACATATGTGGTTGGGTATCTTTGTAAAAAACTTTTGAAATATCATAATTGTTAAAAATGCAAAGAGCAGTTGACGGAGGAAAGAAACAATGATGCTTTATTTTATGACATTTATTTGAAAGAAAAAGACAGTGGACCAAAAAAGTATTTGTTTTATCCAAATAGGAATATGGTGAATATAATTAACAAAATTGAACAGACTTTCATAGCAAATGTTGAATAGTTAATTGGTGAAAGATTAATAAGATCAAAGTTAAATACTATAATGTTACAGGAATCTCACACATCACAACTTTGTGAAGGTACATTTGAAAAGCTTGTTGATATATATTTATTAATGTGTCTACACTATCATGCAAAGTTCCTAAATAAGGAAAGAGGAAAACAAAATGCACCTCTTCACATTTTGTTACCAAGAAAAGCAAAAAAATTTCACCTTGTCCCATATATGATCTATTTTTTTCTATAATAGGTCTATTTTGTTCAAAAATGGAATAGCAACAGGTTAATGGTATGTACACTATCCCCCATATCCCTAGTTCTTCACCATAGTCATCGTCTTTGATTCGATGCAATGATGGGAAGATACAATGCGTTTCGTCTTTGTCATATCTCTAGTTGCTTTTCTAAAGCTAGTACCAAAACCCTTAAACCAGTGCTACCAACCTATGAGAGTTTTGTGCTAAGTAGTCCGTTGGTATGCCACGGCGGTAAAAACAAATAATACATGCCATTATGACAAGCAAGGAGTGAGCCCTACCTCTCACAAAAGCAGTGCATAATGCTGCTAAACATCATCAGTGAATGAAAGATTGTATTAAATGATAAGTCTACTGGTCTCAGGATTGCTGAGAAGAAAAAAACATGGGATTGGATTGCAACATTTTTCAAAATTTATATCCTTTCAGTATTATTTGCCACTTTTGCTTTACTTTAAGGAAATTATATTTTTTTGGAAAAATGTATGTTTGTTTCATCAAAATAATTTTCTTTATTGGCAATATTTATTGTAAAAAGAAATAATATTACTTTCAAGCTCAGTAATAAGAAGTATAAAATCCTACCTTTATTTTTATCTCTGAAAGGTTTACACAAACTAAAAATTTAATAAAACATGGGAATATTGGAAAAAACAGCAGCATTAATAGGTCATATTTTATTTGATAGTCAACCATAACCAAAGAAATAACCCCTATAATATACATTAAAAATTTTTTCACAACAAAAATGTAATTCTGTCCATGTAAATACCTGCATTACTCTTGAAGTATGATCTATAAGTTAACAAGGTATTTTATTTACAGTAAAGGTCAAAAGTGCCTTTCAATAATACTAGCCCTTCGTATCTGCCCTCTTACATTATCCACTTTTACAAGCACTGGAAGATATACAGGGTGGTCGTCTTCATCTTCAGGTTCTTCAAGAGGTATTCTGTTGTTGATAGCATTATTAAGTAAAACTGCACAGACAATGATAATCTTTAAATTTGGTAATTTTGTCCTCATTTTTTTTTTACTAAAACACCAAACCTCCTCTTCCACAAGCCAAGAGTTCTTCCTGCTGTGTTATTGTCTTGATATTGGAAATGTTATACCTTCTTCCTTTTTCTGTATTTGGGGACAAAACTAGAGTAATAAGGTATGGCTGTCCTCTAAGAGGAAGCCTCTATATGAACCTGATTCAAGCATATTGCAGAATCTTGATGATGAAAATATCCCCGTCATGTGCACTTCCAAGCCAACCAATAACCAAATCTGTGAATCATAAACATGCATCACACACAGCCATCACATTTATGGGCAACCATCCTTTTCTGCACCGGAACAACTCTGGGTTATGGCCACCTGAATTCTGTAAAGGAATGTGGCATCCATCAGTGCATGTAATTACACCTGGCATTCCAGCAATGGAGGAGAATTGACTCGATGAATGTTCTTCAAACCCTGGTTCTAGAAACTTGATAAACTCAGCTGCAAGGGTAGCAATGGCTTTTGAAGCAATTCTGAGATACTTGCAAAAACTAGGCTGTGACATATCTGAACAATCTGTCATAGACAGCTGAAAACTGCCAGCTTGGTGGAACTGGAAGACCTGCAAAGATATATGAAAAGGCTAAGAAATAGTTCTATAAAAGATTTGGTTGCACTAAGTCGACCACACCTAAAATTATCAAAAATTATGTAGGGTAAAGATATCACTGAATAAAAATTTTTGTTTACTAGTCATCGCAACATTTTTCTCACCTCCTTTATCCCTTGACCTGGGTACTCTATCAACATCAACTTCATATTTTCATATATGGTCTTGCAAACAAAAGCAAATTAAGGCTAAAAATGATATACTAATTAAATTCTTTGGTTTGTTCCAAAAAGCTTAGTTTCTCTGTGAACCACTACAATAAATTGCCTTCTATTGTATATGAGAGATTGGCAACAATTTCATATAATAATAATAATGTTAATAATAAAAATAATAATAAATAGTTTACAAATCTATATACACTGTACTCATTTTTATAAGTAAGTATATAATACAGAAACATATTTAACGAATGCAGAGAATTGAAAAGTAAGTAAATGTGTAATGTTCAGCTAATCCGTAGGTGCTTTATGTATAAATCATAGTCTTTATTCTGTAAAACTTCATTTATATCTGCCTTTCTAGATTGTACCTTACTCATGTACATCACACTAAAGACTATGAGCTAATTTAACATTCACGTTAGGTGAGGATATAAACAGTTATTGCAAAAAAAAAAAAAAAAAAAATTATTTAAACTTGAGAAACTATGTTTCTGAATAACTATGGGCTCCTTTGGCCTAAGTATATTTCCAAAACAAAGGGTTTGTCAAAAGGTGTATATACCATCATTAAAATGAATTGACAATAAATAACACTGAATCGAAATGTGAAAGTTACAGACAATAAATAACACTGAATTGAAATGTGGAAGTTACAGAAGAGACATTTTGCTGAGCCTCAGAAAGTAAGGAATTTTTCATCTGTTGGATAAACCTCAAAGAAAAATAGATGAATTGGCCAGATTATGAAGAAAATACATAAAACCAGTGAGACCCTAAAATGCAAGATAGATGAAAGCGGTCATGATAGAGCATAACTGCTTAGTATTATAATGATCTAATTAAAATCGACAAGCATATATTTCACTTATCCATGTTGTCTATACCCTCAGTTACTTGATATGGTGTTGCACTGTCACTGATTTCAATTAAAATGGGCACTCGTTCAACATCAGCTGTAATGAGAGAGGGTAATAATTATAACAAAGAATTTTACATTTAGTATTATATATCATTAAAGTATATATTGATTCTCATAACATGGACTTTCATGAAATTTTAAATACATACCCTCTACAGCCTTCAAAGCTTGTTTAACAATACCTTGTGCATTGGTTTTATCTTGTTCCTCAGATTTTTGTTGATGAAAATAACAATGTACAAATCTAACATTATGTATATTCTACATTATGTGTACATCGTTTGTCACTCTTAAATGTGCAGTTTATTCTCTCTGAATTTTCTGTACACCTTCTAACTTTTTAACACACTAATTTTAGAGTTTCTGATATCTTCCACCATCACAAACAGCCTTAAAGGGAACAAATGATTTGTTGTCATTTGAAAATCTTTGGATCTTTATCTCAAGAACAAGAACTTGCTTTTTGGCATAATCAAGAGCAAAAAGTTATGCGTTGCTTTTTTAGTAAAACATGTAGCACATACATCTGCGGGTAAAATGAACAAAAATATAAGATATTATTATCTAATTAGTCCAGGTTGATCATGAAAACTTTACAGATACGTACCACACCTGATTCCAAAGTTTGGTCAGAAATATCTTGAACAATGCTTGTCATGTCTGTCTCTTCTTTACTACCTGATGATGCATGAGAAATCTGTCACTCATTTATTTTAATCCAATATCATATTAGAAATGGGACTCTGAGGTAGGTAATATTTTTCATACTCCCAATAATTATAAAAGATTGTAGGTGAAATATGAGATTAACTCTCACACCTACTAGAACTATAAAAGTATTAAGATGTTAAAGTTTAAATATATCAACACAAAGTACAGAAATACATGAGCTTATTAATGCTTATAACATAAGTAACGTATCTCTTGAAAAGTTAGAGGATTATCAATAGTGATTACATGCTAATTAAGATAAATGGATATTGTATTAGAATTGGTAAAGCTTAATAAATCTTAATATACTTAACATATAAAAACACTAATCAGTTCAGTACCATGTTCTGAAATCTTTTAAAAACAATTTCATCTGATTCACTGGTGACAGAGATCATGCTGGGATTAATCTGAAAATAAGGATATAATCAGAAATATAATCATCGATATTCCTTTTTTCATATTTTTTTTAACTTGTACAATAATGTTTTGCTAAAAAGTGTATTACTTTTGATATACTATTTGAGTGTAGACTGTTTAAGAGAGTCTTTGGTTTTAGTGGCACACAAATTTTGTACTTATGTCATACACTACAATGTTATAAAAAAAAAAAAAAATCATGTTTAGCACTTACATTGCCCAGGTTTTGAGTTTGGACTACGTACACAATAATCTGAAATCAGACCTACAAAAACATACTATATACCTCTTAATCACCGATATTAATGGGTCTAGCCATTCCATCAAAACAAAAATGTATATCCACTACACTTCACAATACTGCATCTGTAAAATGAAATCAACTCCAGGGTTGTCTAGACCATGTTCTTCCTCATAGGGAAGGGAAATAAGTAAATGATATAATAAAAAGAAAATGTCTTAGTGAAAAAAGTAAATGATATAATAAATAGAAAATTTAATAGTGAAAAACAGAGAAAAAAATCACCATTCAAAGTTTATGCAGATAAGCTATGATGTATGCAAAAGTGTGCCCATGTGTTTCTGTCTAAACACATGTACAGTGTAAAGAGAGTATAGATATGTAGATAGATGTTTGGAGAAAGAGAAGTCAAGTTGAAAACCCTAAATCGAGTTTATAACATTATTTTGAATCTGAAAATATTAGTATAGCCCAGAGAAATATATAAAGATATGTACATCCTGAAGTATGCTTAAATAATTTAGGCAAAAAACTGTTCACAATAACATGTAACTATTTATGTACCTTCAAAGATTTTTCAAATAATGCTATCCATATTTTATAACAGAAATTGATTTAGTACCTTCGATAGGAGCAGCAGAATGAGATGATTACTACTAACAACTAAAGATATATACAACTGCTGGAAAGATTTTTCTCCAAGATATATTACATTCAGGTTTCTTATCCACTCCATGCACCTGTAAATGTGATTGAGGAGTATGTTCTTGAGTGATGGTAAATATGTATAAGCATATGATATGTATGAAAGTTTGAGACTAAAATAAAATGATTTTCCTCTGAGCCAGATTAGCTGAGCCCCAGGCTGAATATTTGAGAGTAATTTCAAAAATTTTATGTAAGCATATTCAGCCAGCTGACTATTATGTTAAGTGATTAACAGTCGCTGATTTCTGCTGAAACGCTTTTTCAATGGCTATAGAACTACAGGAAAACTGGTAAAGAATATAAGTTTCCTGTCACAGACAGATACGAGTTCACTAATACCTCTCTTAGTCACAGCCCTTTAAGTCTTTTCTAATTATCTTTTACTACTCACACAACTGACGATGTCTTCCCACTGTCTCTAGCATACTTCCCTCGTCCAAAATGTTCGACTAATCCTGTATAGATTTGGGTATTTTTATTTACAAGCTGTGGCAGAACTGTGAACTAGCTAACTAAGGAGACATAACTAGCTAGGATACTGTTATGAACCATTATTTCTGCTCACTTTATTCTTACATGGTTAAACAAGACTGAATTTATTGTACTTGTGGAGCAGAAAGTACGTTTTTGGAGCAAAAAATCCTACAGTAGGCTTCGGGTGTTTACATTTTGAATAAAACTCTCCCGATTATGTTGGATCAAAAAGATTAGGGAAAATAAACTAATTGATAATCAAGTTCCACCCCCTAGCTTAGCTTTCTTTGGTCATGCATAGTATTTCCTCCTTATTCTGTTAAGAACACACTTCATATATCTGGATGATGCTAACCTTCCTGTAAATTTGTCCATGAGTGTGTCTGGTAAACATGAAGAAACTCTGGTAGGCTATAATGTTGGTAACAGTCAAGTGTGACCTATTCAAGTCGAGTCCATAAACAGTTTCTCTGTATCACAGAGTAAAAAGAGCACTTTTAACTTTTTGGGTATGACAGGAAATTAATGAAGATTTTGTGAAAATATCACAGGTGTTGCAGCTCCTTCAACATACCAAGGAAAATTATACATGTAAATGGACAGAAACTTGTCAGTTTGCTTTTCAATGATGCAAGTTATTGTTAACTAATAAACCTGTTCTTATGCCGTCAGATTTCTCCTCAGATTAATCATGCCATTGATGCTGGTGCTAGTGGTGTATTATTGCAAGATGAGTTGATGAGTTAGGAACTGACTGTCCAGTATGATACTTTTATAAAACGTTTAATAATCACCAGAGAAATTACTCCTATGTTGAAAAGGAAACTTTAGCATTAATAATTACCTTACAACATTGTGATATCTATTCAAGTTAAGCTAGGTTCCCTGTTGCGACTTTTACCAATCATAATCCTCTAATTTCATCAGTAAAATGAAAAACAAAAGCCAAAGACTTGTAAGATGGAGTTTATTTTTGCATGAATATAATTTGGAAATAAAGCACATCAAGTGTAAAGATAATGTCATAGTCTATTCTTTGTCAAGATGTCACACTCAGGTAAAGGTTTGTGATCAACAAAAACAAGTTTCATTCCTATTCTTATACATTAACATGCATACATTCTAATACAGAATTATGCAACAATCCTGTGTATTCTTGCATAGACACTGGAAAAATAAGCATTTTTTTCACTTGTCGAAAGTGGCAATCTGTAACATCAATGAATCATAAATTTTTTATCAGCCTGATACAATCCAGTAAGGATAATTCAGAGGTCAGGGAAAGTAGGAGTTAGGTATCAGGGAACATACTTTTGGATTCCCATTATTTGGGAAAATTTGTGTATAAAGTAATCAAAGAGATTTTACAAAATGCTACTTGCTACTCAAGATCTTTTTCTTTCCTAACTAAGGCACATTTTAAATAGATTGAATTAGGTTTCGTTGTTTTGGTTTGTACAAGTTAAATCTCTATAACCTTGCACTAAAATCTAGCTTATCTGGGAACATCCACAATTCTAACACATGTTCAAAATCTGATAGTCTGGCAGTCTGCTAGAAATTATTTGCCAAACTGTTGCAAGATCTAGGAGACATGCTGGCCCTGCATTTATTTACAAAGGCAAGTTCTCGACATTCACAGTTGTACATGTCACTACTTAGTGATGCTTTAACCCTAAAGATGGCTGCAAAAAGATCAGCAAGCAATCTAAATGTTCCTGCTGAATAGAAAAAATTTCATCATCAATACAAGACGAATATTTCAAAAAAGAGGACAAAAGCAGTTCAGTAAAGGCTTTGTGCGACGTTTACAATGTTGTTTCCTTAAATGTGTCTTTTTTAAAGAAGAAAAAGATAAGATCCTAATATTCCATGCTGACATTAGAAGAGAGAAAAGTAAAATCATTAATAAATCAATGAAGAAAAAGATAGTGATTTTGACAGTGCTGTGTCATTGGTTTCAGCTTCACTGGAATAATGGTGTTTGCATTTCTGGTGAAATGGTGAAGCCAAGCCAATATAGTCAGCAGAAAACTTAATCTGGAGAAAACTTAATCCGGAGAAACTTAAGAATAGCTTTAGCATTAGTATTCAAGGTGTGTGAGGTAGAAAACGTCCTGCCAGTAAAAGTGGTCGCCATGTACTTAGACAATTTTTCCGACTTACCTACAAAATAAAATAAAGCTTGCAGCTGTTTTATAACACTAACGACACCACTGTCATTTGCCACAGCATGACCAAGAAACCCTTTCAACTGAGGATGAAGAGGCACCTATTGGTATTAAATTCAAGAAACAAGTTGAATTTTCTCGGTTGTTCCAGTGCAGTAGATGCACACTAGTTAATGATTAATGTGAAAAGTTACATGATATTACTTTAAAGTGTCAAAACTTTTAATAATCTTCCACACCAATATATAAGGAAGCATAAACACTTACCCTAAATTGTATGAAGCTACGTCTATACGAATGGATCCAAAGCACAAAATCTTGGTAATTCTATACTTTTGTACTGCCTGCCATAAGGCATAACTTTTAGTGAATGATAATATTGTTGAACTTTATTTGCAGCCTAATTGTGACAAAGTAATTCAGCCACAGGATCAGAATTACAATACATAATGCTGATCAGATTTATGTAGCAATTTCCAATAGTAGTTAATTCTTGGACATCAGTAGAATCATCCAGACAATAATACAACATAAAGATGTTATGTGGTTATGTTAAAAAGCCCAGGAAAAATTGAATTACTTTACTCTGCATCATGGATGGTAGCTATTACAAGTTTGGGTTGTCAGGGGTAGTTAAATGAAGGTTTTACAGGGTCAGTGGATACCTAAATATCTTTCACAAGAGTTTTTTACCTCACATTTTCCCTTGGCTTCATTGCCATAAACACCAGATATACATATGAAAAGCTTTGTGCAATGTGTGCTTTTCTTCTTCAGTGGCGATGTAGTGTTTGGTGAATAACTGATGAGGTGCAGAATATAAATAGATTCATTATGTCTAATTTCGATTTATTCTGCATTTATACAAATGGTGAAAATAATGCTAATGAAAAACTAGAGGAGAAAAATATGGGGTCCATTAGTATATATAAAGGAGAAATATTTGTAAACCCAACAGCACCTTTAAGGCTCATCTAACCCTAGCAGTACTGAAAACATAAGTGATTTTTATGGCTATGCTACACATTAAAATACTTAACATAAAAAACACTCGTTCTTATATCCATAGAAAATTAAACAAGATTTTAATAAAAAAAAACACTCGTTCTTATATCCATAGAAAATTAAGCAAGATTTTAATAGTCCTTGTTGATTATGATTTTATTCTTATATGTTCACTGAGATGGCACAGGCCACTAACTAGCCTAATCTCGGCCATCTACTTTAACACACTGTACATTGATAAATAGAAAGCTTAATTGAATTTACATTCGGATTGTGTTTGTTGTTACCCGTATTTTTGCTCACTAGGTAAAAATCAATTCATGGTTCATTCTCAGGTCTTCCCATGATCTAAACAGCTTACATATGCAACTTTTATCCAGATGGCAGTGAATTTGTGATTTGGCACCACTGAAATGCCCAGAAACTATCTAGCTGAACAGCACACTGAAAATGAGAACATGTTTTTCGAAACCTGTGAAGACGTGACTCCATTTCTTGTCGACAGTTAGATGAAATATTCCAGGGGTCAACAGGTGATGCAGGTCATGGTGGAGCAGAAGACGCCTCCTCCATTTAAAACACTCGCCATGTTTGATTAAATTTGTCCTAAATCCTAGACTTGGAACCAAAACTTCGAAATTGTTCCACGTATTTAGCTTTTCATTGTCTCTGGCGAGACACAACGCTGACACGCGTATCAGGCAGAATAACACGCGATGGAAATGTGTATGATTAATGAATTTTCATTTTTTTCTTTTTATACATCACTTACAGTCTTCGGACAAGTGCATCCCTGAGTCAACTTTCCAGACCTATATTGCCGATTAGGATACCATGACTACGTCACGCTATTAGGTTTGTCTTCGCTAAAACACTTCAGCTAGTCCTCAACCTTCGAATGATCCATCTTGTACGAGTATCTTTGGTTACAGGCTCTAGACCACATTAGGCCAGCTCACTGGTAGAACTGGGATTCAATTCACTGGTATGTGTGATTTCCTGGTTACGTATTATTATGGAGCCTCATTTATATATTAACCCTAGCAGACTAGGGGTTTGTGTGTAGTAATGTTTCTTTGTCCAGTTATTTGCAGATCAGGGGACTTACATCAGGTCATCCCAGCTGAATTATTCCTTCTCTTCGTCCACTGAACTCGTACTATCGTCAAGAACTGTGACAATATCCTCGAATAGGATTCCTTTAGCCTGTGTGTTAGGCACAGGGCCAGCCTCCTCTGCTTCCAAGGGTGTCTGGGAGGCAGATAAACCTACCTTTATTTCTGAGGCTGGCTGGGGAACAGGGCAAACCACATCCAGGGCTGTCTTTCCTGCACCTTCCAGATCCATTACTGTCCAGTCGTTCTTAATAAGTCCGAGATGAAAGTGCTGGGCGACATCCTTCTTCTTACCTTCCTGTGGCCAGGCCTCAGGCGCCCAACGGACGCCACTGTAGTACCTCACTTGCTTACCATGAGGTCCAATCTTGGTGTTGCATTTGATCCCGAAGTAGCCAAGATGTCGACCAATGTTTACGTTAGATGCAACCGGTTCATTTAGCCCACAACAGAACAGTGCATATCGCTCCTGCAATTGACTTCTACTGATCAAGTGCATTTTCTGCTTATCTCTGGGCATGTCCACTTTCACGATGAACGTGTTGAAGAATTCGGTGAAGGATGATTTGCCAGGGTAGTTTACAGGATAGGTACTGAAATCCATCTTGAATGATCTGCCTTCTCTCTCTCTCTCCCAAAAAAGTTCTATAACTTTTGATCACGTGACCATGAAGATAATCTAAATGAAATGAGAATAGTTTGTTCTTTATGGTTTAATATGAAAAAGTTCGCTTTTAGCTGATCTGCTATATAATTTACATGAAAAACTTTCATGACCAAATCGCGGTAAATGAAGACGAGTTCCAAGCTTTCATGTATATTTCACGCCATTCTCAAGTACCCTTGAAAATATCTTACAATAACGACGAAGGCCTGGACTCTTGTGTCTTCACATTTCGATGCAAATAACCTTAACCTGATCCATACAGCTTAGTTCAAGACAAATCCAAAAAAATATATAACTCATTTATATATATATATATATATATATATATATATATATATATATATATTATATATATATATATATATATATATATATAT
>JAYMFT010158917.1:0-12465 GCA_038088735.1 Panulirus argus | reverse complement strand
GAGATCAGAATGTAACATGCTGGTCTCTGAAGCCAGACACAAATACTCAGACATTATTGCTCAAGGGATTCAAATCATATTGCTATGAATTCCCTCTCATATAGGCCTCCGTGAGCATGACAAAGCTGATACTTTAATCAAACTTGCACTATGTAAAGGTGATGTTGAAAACAACATTGGGCTGTCAATTAGAAGCCTCATAACTGCAATTAGAAAAGGACTAACTGACCTCTTTGAAACGTGAAGATGAGTTCAGATAAGCACAAGTAGAATCCTTTTTGCATCACAGTGAAATGTGTAAAGTAAAACATGTATATAGAGAAAGTAAGATCAGCAGATTACAAAGAGGAAAGAGTTATTAAGATTTCTGGATACAGCTGGATATAGTTGTAGGTTTTGTAAGAACTTTTTAACCATTACTTTACTATTAACCAACTTATTATCAAAGAAAGTCAGATTTATATGGAGTGATCATTGTGATGAGGCCTTTAAGAAATTATAACAGACACTTGTAAGAGCACCCATACTTTTTACTCCAGATTATGATGGACCATTTAGATTGTATGTAGATGCTAGTGATTTTGGAGTTGGTGTAGTTTTAATGCAAGAGAAAAATGATGTTGATTTTCCAATTTTTTTTTTTCAAAGAGGTTTCTTTCATATCAGAAAAATTATAATATTATTGAGAAGGAAACTCTGGCATTGATATTAAATTTGAAACATTTTGATTTTTAATTGAGAGAATCAGGAAGGTTGATTCAAGTATTTACGGATCACAGTCCTCTTGTATTTTTACATAAGATGAAAAATATAAACCAACGTTTGGCAAGGTGGAGTCTTTTGTTACAAGATTATAATTTAATTACTAAACATATAAGAGGAAAGGATAATGTTGTAGCTGATGCCTTGTCCCGTGTTCCAGTTAGTCATGAGCCAACCAGTGGATGACTCATGCCTCTTTTGGGAAGGGGATGTTACATTCATCTTGTCTCTTTTCCAATAATTATTTCAGTTACTCATTACGTGTTTTTGCTTTCAGTTTTCTATGTAATCCAAAGTCTTTTGAAACGTTTGATCCTGTATGTTGAAATTAAAAATATTGTTTATTTGATTGTGTATAAATTAACAGTCTGTACATTTTCTTTTGATGTGATCTATGAGAGGCTAAGAAACATATAAGAGAAAGATAATAGAAATTATTTGTATACAATGATAGAAGAAATAATGGGACTAATGTTTTGATTTTCTCTGTGATTACAAGCTTAGATATTACATGTTGTATAGTATCTGTCAGGTAAAAATTATGTTATCTGTATTCATCTTGGTGATTTCAAGGAATTATGTTGTTAAATGGAGGTCATTATAATTGCATATGGCTGACAAAGTGAATTAAACGAAGAAAGAACAGTGTATTTGGAAGAATTTAAATTAGATAAATCATTCAGAGAGCACATATTTATTTTGATACTGTAAATATATTTTATACTTTTTTTACACAAGTGTTTAGTATTTAAACCAGTACTAAGTGGAAAGGAGACAATATCGAGTGGCTGTCAGCTGTCAGGAGATGTTAGCCAGATGGTAAAGGGAATCTGTGTCTAGCCTATATCTCTGTAAACAGAAGCTGTTATTTCAAATTTTTTATTTAATGGGCCAATGGGCTGATTATACATCTATGAAAGAAAGGGATATGGTTATAACAATAGGTTTTCTTTCCTTTGCTGGCTGAACTGTGGCACCTAACCAACATCATCTAATATAATCGAATCTTAGTTTACTGAATATGGTGTAACATAACCTAACCTAGAATTGCTAATATTAACTTTAATTCATTAGTCTCTTGTGTTTCCCGTTGTATTACAGGTGTATTTTTTTTATCCAGTTGCAGTCTTGGCTTTTGGTAGATTTTGGTGAATTTCTTTTGTTCCTGCACGACATGTAATCTCTCTCAATATATAGAGTGTCACATACATCTCTTTTAAGTGACCATGAATATCTCATAGATCTCTTTCATGTTTGCCTTAAGTAATGTATGTCATGGGTTGGGAAATTTCAGTTCCATAGTCTTCCTGGATAGGTTAAGCCTTTCATCCCTGGGAGTTGTCTTGAGGCTCTGTGTTGGACTGCCTCCATTATTTCAAAGAGTTTTTGGTTTAAGGACTCCAGACTGCACTTGCAAAATCTAGTGTGATGTGCCATTGATTTTTATTGGGGCACGAAAGTATTGAAATGGAGGGAATGTAATGTTTTGATTATGCCCATCAGAAATTGACATTTTTTTTTACTTTCATCTATGATGTATTTTTCAGATTTTAATTTGTCAGTAATAACATGTATTCTTTTCTGTTGTCACTGTTTGCTCTTTATTTTGATAGTTCATACTCCTACTCCATCTCCTCTATTCCTCCAATACATATGTCTGCATTTTTCTTGGTGAAATTTTAAGTGCCACTTTTCACTTTATTTCTCTTTACTCTTAAGGTCCTCTCACGATCTGTGGTTTTTTGGTTATTTATCACAGTAGAAATTTTAGTTTCATCTGTGAAAAGTTATGTACTGTATTAGTATCAGCTTTTTCTGGGAGGTTGTTTGTATACAACAAAGAGTAATATTCCCATAACTCAACCCTGTGGGACACTTTATGTAACTTCATGCACATTCACTTAACCTCATTCAATCTCAGTTGTTGTTGTCTACCAGTTAGAAATGTTGTAACCCATCTCAGCACTTTGCTTTCTGTTGCATATGTACATAGTTTACCTACAAGCATTTGATGTGGTACCTTATCAAATACTTTTGAAAGTCAGTGTAAGTGCAGTCTAGATACATCATTACTAAGAGCTTCAGGCTAAATGTCCAGCATCTGTAAAATCTGTAGGGTAATAGATCTCTCAGTTAGGAACCAAAATTGCTTTTTGTAGAAGAGGTCATGTGCCTTCATGCACTTGATAATCTGCCCTCCAATGAGAGTTCCAGAATTTTACAGACTCTTGAAGTCACACTTTTTGGTAATAATTACTGGAGTGCTTCACATACTTGCAGTTGGATATGGCAGCAAATGGAACATACGAACTGCATTAAGCCATAGGATGGTTAAGGGGACTAAGGTCTAGGGACACTGTAACACTGAACTGTTTATGGAAATTGAGAATGCTGTTTGTAAGGGCAATGATGGGTTAGTTTGATGGTACAGTAGTAATGATTTTGTTGAATTGATTCAAGGCATGGACCCAAGATAAAGAAGGTACAAAACAGTGTGGATGTGTTAGAAATGAAATGTTTGAGAGCATTTAGTGGTGTGAGGAGGCATGATTAAATAAGAAATGATAGTGTGCAAGAGAGATGTGGTAGCAAGAATAGTTCAGTATGTATGAGAGCTGAGAAAAGTGTACTGAAATGATTTGGACATGTGGAGAGGCTGACTAAGAAAGTATACATGTTGGAACTGGAGGAATAAGGAGAAGTAGGGAAACTGAAAAGCCATAAGGATGGTGTGAATGATGCTTGAAGTGATGGAGGAGGTTGTGAGGCATGCATGGGATAGAGCTAATTGGAACAGTGTGGAATATAGGAGGTAATGTGCTGTCCTCTTTGACAACTGTACCTCACTCATTCTTTCCATATTTCCAGACCATTTCAACACACCCTCTTCTAATCTCTCAACCACACATTTTATTACTACACATCTCTCTTACCTTTTCATTACTTACTCGATCAAACCACCTCACACCACATATTGTCCTCAAACATTTCAGTTCCAACACATCCACTTTCTTCCGCACAACCCTATCTATAGCCCATGCCTCGCAACTGTATAATATTTTTGGAACTTCTAATCCTTCAAACATACCCAATTTTGTTCTCAGAGATAATGTTCTCTCTTTCCACACATTCTTCATTGCTTCCAGAACCTTCGCCCTCTCCCCCACTGTGTGACACTTCTGCTTCCATGATCCCATTCTCTACCAAGTCCACTCCCAGATATCTTAAACACTTCACTTCCTCCAATTTTTCTCCATTCAAACTTACATCCCAACTAACTTGTCCTCAATTCTGCTGAACCCAGTAACTTAGCTTTTATTGATATTTACTCTTAACTTTCTTCTTTCACACATTCTTCCAAACTCAGTCACCAACTTCTGCAGTTTCTCACTTGAATCAGCCACCAGCGCTGTATCATCGGCCAACAACAACTGACTCACCTCCCAGGCCCTTTCATCCCTAACAGACTGCATACTTACCCCTCTCTCCAAAACTCTTGCATTTACCTCTCTCACTACCCCATCCATGTGGACTTCTGGCATTCTGTCTACAAACATACAATCTCTCCTTGTCATACATAACACTTGATTACAGTGAACTCACACAGCTCATTCTTCATAACTGTAGATTATCTGCGGTGAGCACTATGTGCCAACTTGCTTTTTGGCAGAATGGTAGGAGCAGTAAATAAAAGTATGTAGTAACATTTAGGGAGGAGCATTAGGTAGGAACATTAAGAAGTAGTAGTAGGTAGGAGCATTTGGTAGTAGTAGTCAGTAGGCACATTAAGGAGGAACCTCTGCAAACACTGTGCTAGAGTTGCCCTCTGCCTGTGACCTTATAAGGATGAGGCATTAAAGAAAGACTAAGGATCGGCACTGGAGTTCTCCAGGTATGGAAACTATTGCTGTGGCCACCCCCTTGAGGGAGTTCCAGTTGGAACAGGCATCAGAGATGTAGGTAGATCACGCCATCCATACACAAATTAGACAACCATGGTGACATCACACACCCTTGCTGAAGACCGACCTTCGCTGGGATCCAATCACTCTCCTCTCCTCCTGCTTGTACACACGCCTTACACCCTTGATAGAAACTTCTCACTGCTTCTAGCAGTTTACCTCCCACACCATGTATTTTTAAGACCTTTCACAAAGCATCTCTCTCAATCCTATCGTATGCCTTCTTCAGATCAATAAATGCCACATCCAAATCCATTGGTTTTTCTAAGTATTTCTCTCACATTCTTCAAAGCAAACACCTGATACACACATCCTCTCCCACTTCTGAAACCTCACTGCTCCTCCCCAATCTGATGCTCTATATATGCCTTCACCCTCTTTATCATTACCCCCTCATATTATTGTCCGGGTATACTCAACAAACTATTTTTACCTCTGTAGTTTGAAAACTCACGTTTATCCACTTTGCTTTTCAATAATGGCACTGTACATGCATTCCTCCAATCCTCAGGCACTTCACCATGACAGATACATCCAATGAATATCCTTACCAATCAATCAGCAGTATAGTTACCCCCTTTCTTAATAAATTCAACTGCTATACCATCCAATCCCGCCACCTTTCTGGATTTCATCCTCCGAAAGGTTTTCCCCACCTCTTCTCTTTTAACCAAACCACTCTCCCTGACTCTCTCATTTCACATACCACCCTGACCTAAACACCCAAAATCTTCCTCTTTTGCTCCCTTCACTGATGTCCCCATTTATTCTCATATCTTGCACATATTTACCTCCTTCCATAAAAGTAAAAACTACAACATAGATCCAGATTTAAACTCCAGACAACAGCTTCAAATTTCTGAATTGGCTTGATGATAATCGGAAATAGTTCTTTAAGATATGCAGCACCAGAGTAACCAGAGGCCATAACAAAAAGCTGGGTAAAAAGCTTGTTAGAAAAGATGTTAGGAAGTATTGGTTTAGTGTTAGGGTGGTGGATTGTTGGAATAAGCTCACCAGTGAGACAGTGATGACTGGCAGTATACCAAGTTTTCAAAGGCAACTTGATAGCACAGAAAATTCAAATTCTCTCTCTGTGTGCTGTATGATAGGTAAAAGGGTAATTACAACACAACACAAAGTGAATCTAGCTTTTGTCCAAGGTTGAAGTTGATGTGATGAAGCTGAGTTGATGCTTTTTTTTATTTCTTATTATTCTCGTGATAGGAAATATAGTTTTTCCAATATTATTTCAAATGTCGAGAATGAGTGTTGCAATAAAATGCAAAAACTGAGACTACAGGAGTTGTCTTGTTAGGTTATTTCCATTCATTTGAGTACATTCATGCCTATTATTTTTGTAACTTGTCGTTGAAAAGGAATTTCTTAAGGTGTGTTTTCTTGGTTTCAGACAAGAATGGTTAGAAGTATACGAAGGTGCATTTTCTAATGACATTATGCGCTGGAAAGATGCCAAGGACACTATGATTGTGTGGCAGGCAAGGTAAGCATAAGTGAATGAATTCAGCACAATTGACATTCTTGAATGTTTTCTAATATGAATGTACTTTGCTATTTGTTAAGAAAAAGTAAGGCATTCAGTGAAAGTGAATATGAAGTTGGGAAAAGTTCATGAAAACTGCTGATATTATATGATGCTCTTTCAGAATTGTACTTAAGAAGTCAAGTTTTCATTGTTAAGTTGTGTATGTTAAGTTGTGTATGTTAAGTTGTGTATGTTGTGTATGTTAAAGTGGGGATGAGGGCATTATTAGATTATGCACTAATTGACAGGTATGCAAAGCAGAGGTTGATAGATTTGAATGTGCTGAGAGAGGAAGCAGGTGATATTCTGATCCTTTCTTGATGGATGTGAGTTTGAAAGTTTGCACTGGCTTTAGGAAAAGAGTAAATGACATGGGTAGGAAGGTGGTGGTGAAAATGAGTGAGTTAGGAACAGGATTGTATGAAGAGTTACCCAAAGAGATTAAGTAATGAGTAGCATAAGGTGAGAGTAAATAAAAAAAAAGGGGGGGGCGAGGACCGAAATACATTCAGAGAAGCAGTGCCCACAGGTGAAGGGTGAGGGTATGAAGGTGGAAGGCGGGCATATGGGAAAAGTTAGTCTGTAGTAGGACAAGGAAGTTAGTTTGCTTGTGAGGGACAAAAAAGTTGTTTGGATGATATCTGCAAGGAAGGAGTGTAAGTGATTAGGAGGTTTACAAGAGAAAGTGGCAGTAGATTAATAAGGTGCAGAAACTGACAAGAGAGAGAGCTTCTGTGAACTTTAAGGAAAATTAGAAAATGCTTTGAAAGGAGGTTAATAGCATGAGAAGGACAAGAGAAAATTTAGAAGGGAAGTTGAGGGAACAGATGGGGAATTCATAACAGACAAAGAGGTGGAGTGAGTATTTTAAAGAACTGTTGAATGCATTGAACGATAGGGTTGGAGTTGTGGGGGGTTTGGTTCAAGATGGTATTGTAGTGAATGTCACGGCAAATAGTTTGTTGATAGAAGAGGTGGTGGCGAAAGCCGTATGTTATGACCTTGTACAGTCCCTTGATATTTATGAGGCATTTCACCTCATATAAGATGTACAGTTTAAGGAGGCAGTTGACCCCAAATGAGAACCATTTCTTGAAATTTTTGTCTTTTCACTAAGGTGAAATATGCATCCATTGATACTTGTAGTGGTGTCCCACACATTGTTTCCAGACACTACAAGAAAGCTTTTTCCATATACAGGTAAGTATCATTAATGTCAAGGATGCCTCTAGAATATGGTGCTGTTGAGTTATAATTTTTGTTGCTCTTTCACTCTTACAAGATAATAAATATTACTATTGTAACAAAAACACTTACAATAATACAACACAAGCCACTTAATATGCATGAAAACACTCATGGATACCTTATATGCATAGCAAAACTTGTTAAAAAGCTTGCAGCACTCATAAACAACAATCCTCTAGGGTGGGTTGTTTATCATTTTGCTTTGGTATTCATGCTGTAGTTAATCATAAGAACAAACTTAAGATTTATTTTTTTAGATATATTGTGGGGACAGGGGAGAAAGAATACTTCCCACGTATTCCCTGCGTGTCGTAAAAGGCGACTAAAAGGGGAGGGAGCGGGGGGCTGGAAATCCTCCCCTCCAGTTTCTACTCTTCCAAAAAAGGAACAGAGGGGGCCAAGTGAGGATTTTCCCTCTAAGGCTCAGTCCTCTGTTCTTAATGCTACCTCACAAATGCGGGAAAAGGTGAATATGTATGAAAAAAAAAAAATTGTAATTTTACCTTTGGTGAGCAAGAAAAATAAGAATTATTGCATTTGCACCAAATGGTTTACCCCACCACTGGGGGAGTTCCATAACATGTATGGGAACACTTCTTGTAAACAAACCGTAAACACTGGTCATCTTCTTTTGCATGAAATAGACCATTTACTTTTAGGCTATAGCTTTCTTCCTTTGAAGTATGTAACCAACACTGTTAAAAGTACATAAGTCTTTTGGGCAATCCCAGGCAAGCCCCCATGTCTGCCATGGAAGAGACTATCTATATATAGCAGAAATATAATAAAGACTGCAATTCGTAGGTAAGGTATATAAAGACTGCAATTCGTAGGTAAGGTATATATGGGGAGAAAAGGAGAATAGGGAAACATTGTTAAAATGTGGTTATGATAAATTATTTTAAATGAATAAACCTCATAACTCCTTCTATGAGGCCCTTCAGTCTTCAAGGCTGTTCTACAGTTGCTAGCAGGGAAATGATGAACTACTTTGGAGTGAATAGTTCCTCTATGAGGTTGTACTCTTTTCATCCAGTGACAGTGATACAACCTTACCAAAGGTGACTTTCCACTTGTAATTAACTTCATTCAGGCAGAGTTTGTTACCACCTACATTTTATGATTAATATGTAGTAAAGACTACAAGAAATGAAAACTTTACAAAAGGGAGGATTGACATTAAACACAAATAAAGCCAGGGCAATAGATTCCAATTGTGAGACATGCAGGTGATCATGAGGGGAAATGATCACAAAAGAGTTACTTCAAATGCCTGGCTTACCAAGCTGAGTACAGGCTGGTTTGCTTTATTAACAACTCGAGACTAGCTTAGTTCATGAGCCAGTGTTCTTGCTTACATACAACTCTGGGAGCTAGTGTTAGTGATAACAGTGAACAGGGCTTTAATTGAGTCTTTGATAATGTGGCACTGACTGAAGATATCTAGAAGGCATCATGAAATGCTTCTGAGATTGAGAATATGAACAGATTGGGGAATAGATGAGTAGGGTTGACATTCCAGAATCTTTAGGTGTCCAACAGGCTTTTGTTGCTTGCCACACTTGTGGTACTCAGTGACCCAGATATGTTACATTGCAAAAATTTATGTACTGCAATAAGTTTAGACCAGAGAACCATCATGTGAATTGTAAAGTAGTATTTAAGAATGATGAATTATGTTGAATAGTACAACAGGTTTGTAGTTTTATTTGAAAAATCAGCATGAAAAATAATCAGTAATTATGGTAATATAAAAGGTAAACAAAAGTCTTTAATGTAGACCTTCAATTTGTCACAAGCCTGTCATCAGTATGCTATATGTGGTTTGTGACAAACATGTTTGACAAACCTTTTTTTCCTTTTATTAGCTGAGATGGCACTGACAACTGAATGCTGATGTTAGTACTTTTCACATATTTAATTGAGAAACTACAGAGGTTGGTGACTAAGTTTAGACGAGTATGTTGAAGGAGAAAGTTGAGAGTAAATTCGAATAAAAGCAAGGGTTGAGGGAGTGGTTAGTTAGGGTGTAAGTCTCAATGGAGAAAAATTGAAGTAAAGTGTTTTAGATACCCAGGAGTGGACATGGCTGTGAATAGAACCATGTAAGTGGAAGTGTCATAGGATGTGGGAGGGGGCGAAGGTCCTTAGAGCGCTGAAGAATGTGTGGAAAGAATGCTTTCTGAGAGAATGAAAATAGCTATGTTTGAAGGAATAGTAGTCCTAAGCATATCATATGGATGCAAGACATGGGCTATAAATAAGGATGTGTGGAGGAGGGTAGATGTATTGAAAATGAAATGTTTGAGGACAATATGTGGTGTGAGGTGGTTTGATTGAGTAAATAGTGAAAAGGTAAGAGAGATATATGGTAATAAAAAGATTATGGTTGAGAGAGCTGAAGAGGGTTTACTGAAATGGTTTGGACATACAAGGGAATACAAAGGAATTCAAACAGCAACAGACCACTTGGTGCCTTCAGGGCTGCTTGTGATAGTGAAAGAGACATAAATAACATAGATCATTGTGGTATGAGTAGAAATAGGTAGATACTGAAGATGAACAAAATAATTTCATACTTTTCATGTAGCTAAGGATGTGCAGATAATGTCAGTCTTGGATTTAAAGCAAAATATTTGTATATTCTTAAACTTATCTGTGGTACTACTTTCAGTTTCTCTCATTGGTAAATTATTCCATGTTATCAGTCCTGTTGAGGAAAAAGTATTTTGCCTCACTCTAGGTAAAATGTTTGCCCATGAGTTTGTAAATATTGCTATGAGTGAAAACAGATGAATCTATCCCTATGTAATTTGTTGTATCGAGATTATCAGAGCATTTGATAAATTTGAACGTCTGTATCAGATCACTTAACATTTTTTTAACTTAAATAACTTTAAGTTATTTAATTGGCTCTCATAGGATTTGTTTCTCAGTCTGGGAATCATCTTGATTGCTCGTCTCTGTACTCTCTCCATTCTGTCTATGTCTTTCATCAAAACCGAAACACAAAATTCAAGATACAGACATACAAGTGACTTGTAAAGAGTAATTTCCCTGGACTTGAAATTGATTGCCCTACCTATGAATCCAAGATTTTTTTTTGCCTTTTTAACTGCATCTGTGCACTGTTTACTTGACTTTGGATCATCAGAGATTATTACACCCAAGTCTTTTTCTTCATTTCCCATTTGCTGTTTAACAATTCATACTGTAGCTTACCTTTTCATTTTTACTTCTGACTTGTAAAACCTTGCACTTATCAGTATTAGAATTCATTTGCCACACATGAGCCCAGTCCATCAGTTTGTCTATGTCTGTTTGAAGCTGCAGACGTTCAATTTCTGTTGTAGATGTGTTTTCTAGTGTAGTATCATCAGGCAATTTTGATATTGTACAGTGCAGCCCATTATCAGTATCATTAATATTATTGAGAAAGAGAACTGGTTCCAAGACAGATCCTTATGGTACACCACTTGTTATGTTTAATCATTCTGTGGCCTGACCCTTAATCACAGTTCTTTGTTTATGGCCAGTTAACCAATTTCCTAAGTAAAACCCCTTTTGTACCATGCAACTTAACTTAGTTTGTAACCTTTGATGTGGAACTTTATCGAATGCTTTTTGAAGATCAGCTGCTTTACTTTCATCATACATGTTGATTATGTCATTAAAAATAATCAAACATATTTGTCAGAAATGGATGAATTTGTCAAAAACCATGTTGTGAATCATTTGTTAAGTGGTGGTCCTTTAAGTTGTTTACAGTCATATCATGAATGATTGTTTCTATAAGTGTACCAACTACAGACATTAAGCTGATTGGATGATATTTTCTGGGCCTTGATTTATTACCTTTTTTGAAAATGGATGTTACATTAGCAAGCTTCCATTCCTCTGGTACTTCCCCCATAGCAAATGAGTATTGAAGAGAATGGTCATGGGTTTAACTATCTCATTTTTTGCCTATTTCATTGTCCTCAAATACATCTTATCTGGGCCTGCTGTTTTATATATCTTTATTTTATTTAGTGCTGATACTGTATCTTCAACACTTACATCCTCATGTTGCAAAATATTGTCCTTTCTTAGCATAAGTTGTATCTTTAGTTGTAAATACAGATGTGAAAAAGTAATTTAAAATCTGACATGTCTTCGTTTTTGTGAACCAGATCACCATTTTCAGATATTAATGGCCCAATTGACTGGATGATGATTCTTTTCTAACATACTCATAAAACTTGTTTCAGTTTCTTTTATTTTCAGCAATATACTTTTCATACTGATGTTTACATTGACGTGTAAGCCTCCTAGTTTCTCTATGTAGGCTTAGATAATTTGCTTTATCAAGCTGATTATTGGTCTCTTCGAGCTTCTTATGTGCTGCTTTCTTAGACAACAAACTTTTCTTTATGCCATTGTTCTACTATTTTGGCTTCGTATTGGAAAATTGGAGAGGAAAAGTGAGATAAGGTCGACAAAGAGGATATGTGTCAGAAGTGGTAGGAACAAGGAAAACAGGGAGACCATATTGGAGATTGGAGAATGGAATGTAAATGATCTTGAGTGATCAGGGCTTCAACATGCAGGCAGATGAAACACGTGCACAGGATACAGTGAATATTAACTGTGTTATACTGGGATCAACATGTTAAGGCCTGAACCAGGGCATGTTAAATGTTTAGGGCAAACCATGGAAAGGTCTGTGGGTCTTGATTGTGGGTAGGGAGCTGTGGTTTTGGTGCACTGCACATGACAGCTAAGGAATGGATGTGAGTGGATGTGGCCTTTCTCCGTTTGTTCCTGGCACTGCCTCACTAATGCGGGAAATGGCCTTCAAGTTTGAATATGTATAAAAAAAAGATATATATTTTTTCATACATATTCGCCTTTTCCCGTGTTAGCGAGGTAGCGTTAAGAACAGAGGACTGAGCCTTAGAGGGAAAA
>JAYMFT010158906.1:0-12466 GCA_038088735.1 Panulirus argus | reverse complement strand
TATAGCGTTAATGAGATGGCCTTGATTAGGGCATTCAAATGCCCATTCCCTACCAGCCAACATAAAGAGAAAAACACTCATGGATTTACTCAAGTATAATACATAACGTACTTAATACTCTAAACTCATTTCACATAGACGTAAATAAAAAAACTGCATCAGTTTGTGTAACCTTGACACTGACATTAAACCTCGTTCTGGTAATGTGATTCCATTGAGTCACCTTACACGCATTAATTTCAGGATTTTTTTTTCTTTAAATATTCTCATTCATGCATTGATGAATGGAAAGTGTGGTGGTGATAGATTCGAGCCGCGTCGGGGACACGATATTACGAATTTTCATATTTAAAGTGATTTGCTAAATGCAAGTCATATTACCTGCAGCTTGTAGAAGTAAGACTCGCGTTAAGCTCCTCACGCCTCTAATCTCAGCTTTACATTCCTATCTCGATGGAACTGGAGACGCGCTCCCTTTCCTAGTCATAATCAGATAAGATACTAAATGAAAGGACGCTGAATACGAAATTGATAAGCGTTTAATGAATAAATCTCCACGAGCCTCAAGAGGGGAAAGTATGGATACGACAGGTCGTGTGATTCCTTACGTCTGTGATAGACGAATCCAAACTTCGATATCCCTTTACGAATGGGTCTTATCTTATCTCGTCCGTCCTCGTTAACCTCTCGTCCTCCTCCCTCTTTCCTCCAGCTTGTCTCGAAGTCCTCTTTATTTTATCTCTCTCTTCCTCAGCCGAACCTTCGGGTATTAAAAAATAAAAAAGCGTAAGCTGGGGGTCGTCATTAGCGCCATGGGCTTATGGCGTCGATGCTCGGCTATTGCTGTACTTGCGGGGGAAAGTCAAATTATTCTTATCATTAGTGTCATGAGTTATTATTGACTATCTGAGTGTGAATAATCTTTTTTCTTTTTTTCCCCTTATTCATTCTACACATTCCAGGCCTACACTTATTCCCACACACACACACACACACACACACACACGGCACCAAAATGTCAGGCCAGGTCAAAAGGAGGCTTATCTCACCGGCGTCCAAGTTTTTAAAGGTAAAGAAAAAAATGATAAACGTATTATCCTCTACCCACAATCCTTGTCCTTCCTGGGGTTAATCTTTTTTTTTCACATTTCTTTATTCCCGAGTGTTACATCCTCCGGAGAGATACTGTATATCAGTGCCTCTCATAAAAAAACAAACACCATTTTTTTAACTGGCATAAACTCGTCTCGAATGTACCACACTGAATAGAGTGCAGTACTACATGTTTACCACATCTCTTCACTCGTACTCGTACCCTAAGAAAAATAAGATTATAAGGGTCACTGCAGTTGACACAGGTTCGGAAGCCGTAAACCTAACCTCCAGTAAGTGGATTCCCTGCCCGTTATCCCCGGTTTAGTTGCTTCCACACGCGTGCTGGTCAGGTCTTGCTCTTGCCAATAACTGGGTCTGTATGAGAGATCCGGCAGGCATCAAACTGGATTTGAATGACCAGTCTACGACCAGTCAGCTAATGCAGTCTATATGTCGATCGTGTATGACTGGCATAGAAAATCATTGACTATAGATGCCTTGATACGTGATGGCGCCAGCATACACCAACAACTCAATGATCCCATACTTCTGTCTACTCTACATCAGGTAACATTTAAGATGTTGAAGAGCGTGGGCCAAAGATCTGCATTGCTCCCAGTAGGGCAGCGTGGGATAACAAAAGCCTTCCCGAACAGTGAAAATCATCTACACGATCAGGTGGAATAGAGAGAATGTTATTATTCAATGCACAAACTCATAAAGCAACTTAAGAGACACCGAGAACATACATCATAATATGAGCCCAGGAAGAACGTAACATTGACTCAGTTACAGAAGGAAATAGAGTCTGTGCGCCAGAATGATTTATCTTCGCACTCAAGTCTGATGTCGGACAACAAGGATTCTCTGGTCCTTCGCCAGAACACATTACCGAACTTCTAATTCGTCTTGCCTTACCGACCCTCCCAAACGCTTTGACCACACCACCGAAATTAAGTCTTAAGCCAATCTGCTCACGTCTCATTTTTACCGATGGTTTAATCATTCTTCCTCCATCAACCATATCTTTCTCTTACCCAACCCAGTGAACCATCGCCATAATCCCAACCCCTGATGTTTGCTTCATTAATCTTTGGTCTGTTCCTTGTTGCTTTGGTCACAGCAACGCTAGTGGTTGTATAAGACGAAGATCGCCACTGGCATTTACTCCAAATATTCGTAATTCTTCTACTTTCTCTGTTTTGTAATAATACTTTCTTCAATATTTGGAGGTTTGCTGATATACAGACCGTCCTCAGCAATGGTCATCATGTTTGTCAAGCTATAGACACACAACCCACACCTTAACTGTCTCTTTAGATATGTAGAATATAACCAACAAAGTCCTCGCCCCTGCCCCAGTCCTATTATTCTAAGAGCCATTAAGTAATCTGCAGCAAAGTCTTGGTTTTGGTCGTGACCGTATTCTCCTGGAGATCCCACACCGTCCACAGCTTCGACTCCGCTCTTGATTAACTTTGGCGACGCTCTCCTCGTTGCCTCAAATATATCAAAATCCTTCTTCATAAAGTTTGGCAGCAGACTCCTCTCGCCAAACTTCTCTCAAATGGCCTTCCAGCATCTCTTAACATTCTGGATCTCCTCTTCAACAGCCCTCTGCATCGTCCCAACAGAGGTGTATGGAACGCTCTCTACTTCCCCATGCACAGCTAAGCGTTCCAGGAAAATGCTCTTGGTACTTCCACTTCCCTGACTCTTCTCAGTATCTCCACTAGAACGTCTTGTAACCTCGTCCATTTTTAACCCCAGACACCACCACCACTACCTCACAAGAGTAAGGGACTATACCCCCTAACGGTCTCCTTCTCAAGAAATATTTCTTTTCGTGTCGTTTCTGCAAACGTCTTTCTTCTTCTTGATCATAGAGCATGAAGACGAATTACCAGAGCTGTTGCGTTCCAGCCAAGCTGTCCAGGAGTGAATGTAACGCGAGCCACTTAAGCAAGAAGATGTTATCCTCCTCTCTTACGTCTGTTGTGAAACATGATGTTTATGGATTTCTATTGTTGATGTATAGCCAAGATGATTAATGAATCCCCTTGGCAACTTCATCCGTTAACGTATTCATTATTCAGTTAATCTTAGTATCATATTGATGTACGATTAAGATTAATGATGAACTCTTCCTTCTTTTAGCTTTCCCTCTTCACATAACGTGTCCTCCTTAAAGAGGCAGGTTTTCAAACACCTGTGGAACCTTGATTGATTTATTCTTTCTTTCTTTATTTTCTTTCACTCGAAATGGCTTTGACTGGGGGCATGTTAGCGCTGCTCGTGCCATGTTGTTGGTCACCATGAACGTATCCATCAATTGATCATAGTATTCCGCTCGTATACAACTAAGGAAATCAACCACAAAGGTTTCTTGGGCATTAATAAGTGACCTGACGAACGCTTCATTCTCCTACTCTGTCCTAGACAGAAATCTTTCCCGCGACAGAAAATATTCACTTTCCCTCATAAGTTTTGGCAAACTTACCCGTTCGGCCGCGTTCCATGACTAATATGCGGATCCACCTGTTTCCGAAAACGCGATCAGGGTTCGCGGATGCTTTGGATGTCCTTGATTTCCACTGGCTACAGCTTAACGTGAACAAGTGGGGTTCGATTCTTGATCACGACGCGACGGTCCGATACAGGAGGCCTTCAACTTACCTTAGTTGCTCAAGAGTAGTCGTACTGTCGAGATCGTTGAAGTCAAAGGAGCGATAATGACACCACCATACACCAGGAACACTTTGATCCATCGTCTTGTCTTGCCTCCATCAAGGCAGACTTTGAGGTGTTGATCAAGTGGGAAAGGAAGGAGACTGTCGTTGTCTTTCCCAATAAGTTCAGCTGAGGGTCATAGACGACGCAACGCCTGCACGAACATTGTTCATATCCTTCTCATCCGGAGGGCCACAGGACGCATACCAGCTTATACAAAAAATCCTCAGTCTTCATCATTCCATTTCAGGCAAGCAGCGTACAACAACACGCGATCAAACGAAATGCAAATAATTACTCAACTGAAAGAACAATCACTTCATACACCGAGATAGCGTATCTCAGCATTCCGTCCGACCTCAGGAAAAAAAAGAAATCTTTGGTCTTTTGCCGGATCACGCTGCGGAACTTTTTCTCCTGACCACTGAAATTGGGTCTTCAGATAAGCCAATCTGCTTACGCTCCAGTTTTGTCGAAAGTTCCTCCCTTGTCCCAGGCAATTTACCTCTTTCCTTTTGTCCACCCTAATTAACCCTTGCCATACGCACTAAGCCGCAGCGCATACGTTATTAACGTTCGGTTTGATTCGTGACGTCTTGGTCGAAAAAAGAAAAACGATCGTGGGTAAGAAAAAGAGAAAAATAAAATCTTCGTTGGCCCTCGTACTCTCATAGTTCTGTCCCTCTCTCTTTCCACTCCTGTGTCCCCTCACTTCCTGAAGACTTCCCATTATACAGAATATTTTCAACAATGGCGACCCTCTTTTAGTCAAGCCTTGACCAAATGGCTTACACCTCAATACATATCAATAGAGTCTTGAATATAATCACAGATGATTTATTGTTTTCCCTCCGTCGTCCTGAAAGCCTTTAAGTAATCTGCAACAAAGCCTTTTGGTTTTGGTGGTGACCGTATTCTCCTGGAGATCCCGCCTCGTCCACAACTTCGACTCCGCTCTTGATTAACTTTGGCGACGCTCTCCTCGTTGCCTCAGATATATCAAAAGCCTTTTACAAAGTTTGGCAGCAGACTCCTCTCGCGCCAAACTTCTCTCATATGGCCTTCCAGCATCTCTTAACTTTCCTGGATCTCCTCTTTTGCAGCCCTCAGCTTCGTCCCAACAGGGGTAGGTGAAACAACCCCTCCAGTAACACCCCCCCCCCCATGCACACGGAAGTGTTCAAGAGAACTGTTCTTCTTTCTTCCACAACGCCCTTGGAACTCTCCTCTCTCAGTAACCAAACTTGCCTCAACAGGCTTACCGCCAGGTCCAGTCCGCCAAACACCATCAACTCAAAGGGCTTTTTACCCAGACTGAGGGATCGCAGGCATCACTTACTCCCTCAAAACTTTCCCTTCATAATACTTCGGCAAATTTCTTCTCCATCACAGGACATCAAGAAGGATTACCGCAGCTGATGCTCTCTTCCAGCTAAGCTGTGGGGGTATAATTACTGTGGTCCATTGAAGAGAAAATATGTTTACTCCTCACGTTCGGTGTAGCGTATCGTGTTTATGGCTTTTCCGAGCACTTTGTTTGCTTTTTTCTCATTTTATTTGAATATTTTCAAATTCATTTATATTTTGGTTAGGCGCTCTGTAGCCATGCAGGCGAACTTATTTTTATTGTACATAGATATGAGTCTATAATGAAATCGTTATTTTCTTTTCGTTAATATTTCCGAACAACTTCCAATATGGAATTCTCAAGATATAGTCTGTCTCAATGTGCTTTCTGTTTATATTCTATTATAAATAATTCTCTATGTTTCCTGTGCTCTTCCTTTACTCCCGCTTCCTCACTCGTCACATCCTCTTCTCCTTTTTCATTCTATGTTTCCTCTTTCCATTCTTTTCCCGTTATGTTTCCTTCAAGTACGATATCACGTCTAGATTTTCTTCTTCTTGATTTCCTTCGTTGTTAAAGAGATAGAATACTTAACCTTTATATAGTTACCTTCTCCACACACACACACACACACACACACACACAACACACACACACTCACTCACAGAAAACCTCCTTTTGTTAACCTTTTCATAATATTTCTCTTATCGTTTCTTGATATCGCATTCCTCATTATATCTTATAATCATTTCTTCACACGCTTTCTCGTCTCTCTTCCTGGCCTCACCGAGTACCGCTCGGTCCAATTATTTCAGGAAGTTGTTTCTGCTTTTCCCAGAGTGTTGTCTGTTTACCTCCACCACACTGTTTTCTGAAGTTACTGTTGTAGTAGGATGCGGCAAAATAGAAAGAAACCTAGGTAAACAAGAATCGCAAAAAAGTAAGTAACTGGAAAAGAAAAGGAGAAGAATAAGACGAGAAAAGAGGCAAGGGAAGCACACGCGACGCGCTCACAAAATTATTTATGTTCGCGAGAAATACAGAAGACAATAAAATGGATTTACGGATCATCAAACGAGCAACATATATATATATATATATATATATATATATATATATATATATATATATATATATATATATATATATATATATATACTCTCGCATATTTAAAGAATTGTGAGCTTCACTGTTTTGCAAGGACCGTGAAGGTGATAAAGATGCAAATGCTTAATTTCCTGATAATTACGCCCAAATATCTCAGCGGGAGCCCATCAGTGACGGTAATTAATCATGCTCTTTGATTAAGAAAAAGTTAGCAGAGACTAATGACGAGAGAAAATTTGCTGAGTGTAAGTTACCAGGGCTGTCTCTCCGACGGGACGAGTTTATCTGTGATGGTGAAAGAAGAGGGGCAAAGAAGATCAGATTTTGTCATAGGAGGTTAAATTTTGTGTTGGATTTTGTCAGGTTATGGTCGGCTGGGGTGGGTAAGGGATGGAACAAGCTTACCTGATGCTTGAGTCGGGGACTGTTCTTAGATTTGTTATGTTACTGATTCCTCTTCCTCAACCTTCCCCACTGTAGTAGAGGCTTACCAAGGTACAAATATACCTACTCTATTGTAAATTTCACAGAACCTTTCACCACAATGTTTTGGTTCCTGGCTACTTAAACTCTGTCTACCAGTTTATGCTACCGCTAGCTTGGGTATACCCGGCGCTGCCAGGCAGACCTGTACCTTAAAACTTAGCCCAGATTCTGTAGACCATACACCCAAATTTTAGGGCCTGTAGGTGTTGCGGTTCGGCTGGGAGAGTGTAACAAAGAAGCCTACAAAAACCCACAAGTAGAGCTTCCTAAGTAGACACCAAAGTATCTATTTCGATATGACTTTGAAAGATATATTCATTTTCTGTTTGATATTTGTAATTTTAATTTCGGCTCACATACCGACAGAACATGTCATGCATTCCGGTGCTTGATCTCAGCGAAAACACATTTTTCAAAATACTTTTAACCCTTAGCTCTACATTTTCTTTAATCCCAAAGTCAGAATTTCAGTTGAGGATATGAAGAGACCTGGAGTGTAAGAATGCATGCATTTGTATATTTGCCATTATATGATAATTCGTTTGAAAGCATGCGGGAGAACAGAACGCAGTGGGACTCGAACAGCTGCAGATGACATGGGAATGAATTGATTTGATCTTGGCTATTATTCATTTGCCAGCTGTAGCAAGACCTGAGAAAACAAGAAAGCTCGGAAGACCTAGCGAAAAATGATTCCTGCAGAAGAATACTCGCGGTCACATTCCTGTAGGGTAGGGGTGTCCAGCCAGCGAAGGTCTGTAGATACTTCTAGCAAACCCCGTAGATACAAACTCCAGGTCCCAGAAATGTACACATGTCCAGGATGATTATACGACGTAGTTTTCACGGCCCCCCGGTAGGAGGCTAGAGCAACAGTCATCCCCAGATGCATCCGCAACTTGCATCAGGGACGGCGGGAACAATGGCATCCCCACTGGCGAAGTAGACAAAAGGCTCTGTAGGTGACGAAAACAAAGGCGTCTCGCTGCACCGACGAAAGGGCGTTCCTCGGCGAGCGCGGGCTAAGGCGCTGGTCTTTGAGGGTAACGGAACAACAAAGCGTTATCAGGGACGAGTTAGACTAGGTTAGAACAGAGGTACTCAGGTACGACGGTGTCGAGGGGAGACACAGGCCTTGTCGACGGATGGGACACGACCACCGCTGGAAGGCAGGCACAAGTTTGGGGAAGAGGAGCCGAGAGGAGGCTGGAAGACATCGAGGGAAAGGGAGTCAGAGAGGGTGAGGGGAGGTAACAGATGCAGAAATAAGTGTCAAGGAGGGAGAGTGAAAGGGAGTGACACAAGGGAAGAGGAGGGAAGAGGAGGAGTGGAGTGACAAAGATGAGAAAGGAGACAGTTGAAGAAGTTGGAAAAATAAATGGAAGGAAAAAAGAGCTTAAGGAAAGGTAAGAACGAGGATGAAACAGAAGCGATCATGAGAGACACGGATGAAGAGAGGAATACTAGAAACGAGGAAGGGACGGAGATTATGAGCGGATGGAGAGAACGGGGAAAGTTGAGGGCGGATGGAATGAGGATAAGAAGAGGAAAGAAAAATGATGAATCTGAGTGAGAAAGAAGGAAGGAAGGAAGGAAGGAAGGAAGGAAGGAAGGAGGGGGAACAAGAGAAACGTAACACGGAGTATATCTTTCATCTGAACGAATTTCCTACGAGAGATCCGACGCTTTTCCTCCTCGTCGGACCTTCATCTCGGGGATTTTTCCCGTCGTCGTGTCATGACAGAGACAGATCTGTGCCATCTGTCTCCGGGCCTCTTCCAGGCTCCAACACACACACACACACACACAAACACACACACGCCTTATAAGAGGACATCCTGGCGTTAGGTATTCTGTGGCCGTTGGGCAAGTATTACTCCATTTGGTCTCTCTCTTCTTATGTTTCTGATTCCCTGATTCTACATGTTTGTCTCTTATAAAAGAACGTATAAATGGCATATTAGATTTAATGTTTCATGATTACCTGGTCATCCTTTGTGTTGTCAACGTCAGACAAAGGGGATAAACATTTAAGCATCCCAAATAAAGGGATGATATAATGGGGCCAGTAACAGAAATAACCGGGCGTTTGAGTCTTCTGGGGGTGTATACGCAGCTAACTATCTACCGTTGCACGTCAGACGAACAGAGTTCCACAAGATTAAAAGAGAGAGGAGGGAGTGTCGACAAAAAGACAGGTCCGGTGAGTTATTGCGCTGGCTGAGGACCTTAAGAAAAAAAGAAAATCATGACCTTTTATGATTTACACGGCTAAAGATATGGGAAAATTACAAGCCACTCTTGCGTTGACGACGCGACTAAAACGGTTTCAACGTCTGTAATTGCATAAATGGGTTGGCAAGCTGGAACCTCCGTTATGTGTCTGACTCATGTGTTACGTGTCCACGCCTGTTTCTCAGGTGTGGACAAAGTCCCTCAGACATAGGTGTCGAAGTCCCTTCCCCCAGTGGAGATCCACACTGCAATACCCTCGTGGTTGCTTGTATAAGCAGAATGAGAAAAAATATGAATATCGTTTTCCTCCCTCTAGAATTCTCTTTCTCGAATCTCTGCAAATATGGTTCCTGATCGTCTTTGATTCTCTTCTTTCTTAATCTTTTTTCTTTGTAAATCTTGGTATGTTCCTCATTACACTTTATCTTATATTTTTTCCACTTCTTCCTTTTCTTCATCTTCTTTCCTACTTTTGCTTATATCCCCTTTCTCTCATCCTCCCTTTATATCCTTGACTTTCTTCACTTTTTTCCCTTTATCTTCCAATTCCCTGTTTAAGTCCGTTGTACTTTCTTTTTCTTCTTTTATCTACCTGTAACTCGTCATCTCCTTCTTTGTCTTCTGTATCTTCGTTTTCACCACCTTCTCTTAGCCATCAATTTCCTTGGTACTGTTTTCTTCCCCATCCCTCTTTCGTATCCTTCTCCACATTTTCTCTGTCTTCTTCTGTCTACCCCCCTTCTCTTTTCTTTTCATTCTTCTTTCTTTACGTTTTCTTCTTTTCGTTTTCCATCTGCCTTGTTGTTTCCCCATCTCAAAACATCTTTTCCTTTTCGCTCTCTCTGCTCTCAGAGGCTACCCTTCTTCTCGGAATCCACCCCGCCACTACATATCCTCATTCGCCCCCTCGACCCCTTCTTTCGTGTCCTTCCTCCGAGACCATCGTGTCTCGCCTCATCCCATCCACAATCGTCGGGAATCCTCACCATCTGCCCCGGTATTGCTGTCTTTCTCATCTCTCCTCACACCAGCTAGTGCTACACCCTTTCCTTGGTGTTTTCCTGCCATTCCATACTGATGAGTTCTCATATTTTTATGGTGTACTGTGTTTTATTTTCTGTTATATGCATGAATTATGTCTCTGTATTTCTAAGGTGAGAGTGCAGATATTAGGTCTGGGAAGAGGACCTGTACTGTAACCCTCATTTACCATATATTATAACTGGGTTTGCTTTTCATAACCTTTTCTCTGCACAAATCCTTTAAGCAAAGCAGGAGAATGGTATATCCCGTAATTAGATTTACATGGTAAAATTTGGTTTGCACTGAAACAGATTAATGTGTTTTTCATCAGTATAAGTACATAAGTAACGGCACATGTCTTAAAGTGCACTTTTTTTTGACATTTTTTATGTAGTTTTTTACTCAGTTTCACTAAACTTTTAAGCCTACTCTGCTTTGTTGAGAGATTATTACTGTTAAGATAAATAAATGTTACAGCTTGCATTACCAGTATTATACTCTTTTCTTAATAAGATGTATAGCTCCTAAGAATCTTTATGCTTTTCAGAATTTTATCTGAAGAGTCAACTGATTCAGCTACATTGGAACAGATCATACATCAGATATTCCAACATTTTACTAGGGAAGATTTTTTTAAATGTGAGTACTCAGTCATATTAGTTTAGATGTGAATATTGCAAAAAAGGTGAAAATTTTTTTTATGACAAATAGGCAGACTGATTTTCTTACTTGTCTTTATTCTTAAGCATTACTTTTTTCACAGTGGGAAGCGCTCTTGTTTTTCTGCTACAACAACCAGACCTTCTACCAAGACCTTCACAGCGAATCTCTGCAATAACCATCCTACATGAATTATATCGTGGAGAACCACCACCAAACAATCCCTTCTTACCAGTCTTTATTAACATTTTAGTAAGTAGTTATTGTGTTAACAGTGTTCCACATACTTGGTAAAACTGACGTGTGCTTATTTTTTAGAAATCCTGCTGAGATTGAATTTCACATAAATTTGATATATTTATATAGGAAGTATTTTCCTTTTAAAGTGACATTATGAACAGGTGAGACAAAGAAGCTGGAAGCACTTATATATCAGCTCATTTTTCTATAAGCTCAGAAAAATCTTTCATTTCATAAACACTTTTTACCTCTGCATTGATGGGCAATCTATTCCAATGCCTACTTTTGCGTTCTGCTTCCGAGAACATGAAACTATTTATGATTCAAACCCTTGTCCCCTTCATACCATCCTCCCCTTGATTTTAAAACCAAGATCACTCCTCAGTAATTCTTCCCTTTTCATTTTGTTTGCTGTGTTCCTATGATTATTTGCTCTTGAGTTGATAATTTTATAGATTAGAAAGAAGTATTATAGTTTTTTTAAGTGAAGAACCTCCCAGTGAAGGTTTGAAGAAATTATTTGAAAGATGAATTGTATGTGTGGGTGTCACCTCTCCTTAGTCATCTCTATAACTTGTAGAAAGTACCAGATCAAGAAATTGTTTCTCTGAATTTGTAATATGATTGTGGAAGATAAAAATAAAGACTTCAGTAGTTGATTATTCTTATCTCAGACATGATATAGTTCCAGGAGAAGGTTAAGGGGAAGTTATAATTCTTTATGAATATGTAATGGAGAACAGTCTTGAAATGCTAGACCCTACGTAATATTATTGTGGTGCTTTTCACATTTTGTTATACATTACTGTCACATGAAGTAGGAAAGCCAAAATTTTTGCCTAGTTTTCTAGCAATTGTTGATTTGGCTCAACTCTTCCCAGTTTTACTCTTGATGTCATTTTTTAGTTTTTTTTATTTGGGAGGGGTATCACTGGAATCTACCAGCTTGTTTTAATGCTGAGTGGAAAGTCACCTTCAGTAAGGATTTATCATTGGAGTATTATCTTGCTGCAGAACTTTTCATCCAAAGGAGTCCATATTTTCCCTGCTACTGATTGTAGCCAGCCTTGGAGCAGTAAGAGCACCCTTGAGAAGGGTCCTGGTATATAATGATAATGATAATAGTATTGATGATTATGATAATGATGATAATGATGATTATGATAATAGTAATGATAATAATAATTATAATAATAAAGTGGGCAGATGTGGCCTTTATTCATCTGTTTCTGGCACTACCATGCTAACGTGGGAAACAGAGATCAAGCATGGAAAGAAAATATAATAATTGTTTGGAAGAGGGCTGAAGTCCTGACTAATCTCCTACTATTTAACACTTGTCTTAAATGACTGAGTTAACTAATATGATAATCTGGATAATCCCATGGTGTAGCAGTTGGACTCCCGTGGTGTAGTGGTTAGCGTTCCTGACCGTGACGCATTCTCGGGCCGCCCAGGGTCGAGCGCATAGGTTCGAATCCTGGTTGCGGCAGTCGATCCACAGTTAACCCAGCTGTTCATCCACCCCTAGGGGTTGGTCGA
>JAYMFT010158895.1:0-12466 GCA_038088735.1 Panulirus argus | reverse complement strand
TGCCCCCCCCCCCCTTTTTTTTTTTTTTTTTTTTTCACCAGGAACGGACAAAGAAAGGCCACATCCACCTACATCCGTTTTCTTGCTTTCATGTATAATGCACCAAAACCACAGCTCCCTATCCACAACCCGGCCTCACATACCTTTCCTTGGTTTACCTCATATGCTTCACATGCCCTGGTTCAGCCCATTGACCGCATGTCAACCCCAGTATACCATTTCATTCCAGTTCATTCTATACTGTGCACGCCTTTAACTCTTCTGCATGTTTAGGCCCCTATCACTCAGGATCTTTTTTCATTCCATCCTTCCATCTCCAATTTTGTCTGTCTTACTCTTGTACCCTCTTCTTCTGACACATATATCCTGTTTGTCAACCTTTCCTCACACATTCTCTCCATATGTCCAAATCATTTCAGCACAATCTTCTGCTCTCTCAACCATACTCTTTTTATTACCACACATCTTTCTTAACCTTTCATTACTTACCTGATCAAACCACCTCACTACACATATTGTCCATAAACGTTTCACTTCCAACACATCCACTCTCCTCTGCACAGCCTTATCTATAGTCCATGCCTTGCATTGACATGATATTGTTGGGACTACTATTCCTTCAGACATATCCAATTTTACCTTCCCAGATGATGTTCTCTCTATCCACGCATTCTTCATCATTCCAGACCTTTAGCCTCTCCCCTACTCTTGGACTTACTTATGCTCCCATGTTTCTATTCGTTGCCATGTCCACTCCTCGGTGGGTATCTACAACACTTCTCTTCCTCCAATTTTTTTCCATTCAGACTCACTCCTCAGTTAACCTGCCCCTCAACCCTGGTAAACCTATTAAACTTGCTTTTATTCACATTTAATCTCAACTTTCTCCTTTGACACACACTTCCAAACTCAGTTACCAACTTCTGCAGTTTCTCACACGAATCTGCCACTAGTGCTGTATCATCAGCAAACACTAAGTGACTTACTTTCCAGGCCCTCTCATCTCCCAGAGACTACATACTCTCCCCTCTCTTCAAGACTGGCATTTACCTCCCTCACTACCTCACTTCTAAACAAATTATACAATCATGGTGGCATCACACACCCCCTGCTGCAGACTAACTCCACTTAGATTCATTCATTCTCCACTCTTCCTACTTTTACACAAACCTTACACCCTTGATATAAACTTCTCACTGCTTCTGGCAGCTTTTCTCTCATACTGTATATTCTTAAGATCCTTCACATGGCATTTCAGTCAACCTGTCATATGTTTTTCCAGAATCATGAATGCCACAAACAAATCCATCTGTTTCTCAGTATTTCTCGCACAAATATGAAGCAGGCACATGATCTACACATCTTCTACCACCATCTGAAACCACACTGCTCCTCCCTAGTCTGATGCCCTGTACATGCCTTCACCTTCTCAGTCACTACCCTGCAATACAACTTACCAAGTAACCTCAGTAAACTTATACCTCTGTAATTTGAATACTTAGCTTTATCTCCCTTGCCTTTCTACAGTGGCACTATACATGCCTTCCACCAATCTTCAGGCACTTCACCATAATCCATACATACATTAAAAATCCTAACTAGCTACTCAACAGGGCAATCATCCCCTTTCTGAAAATATTCATCTGCAGTACCATCCACTCTGCCAGCATACTACATTTCGTATTGCATAAGGATTTCACCGCCTCTTCTCTTTTCACCGTACCATTCTCCATGACTTTCTCAATATACATATCACCCCGACCCAGACACCCTACATCTTCAACCCTATCATCAACAACAGTCCTTCAAAATACTCAACAAACTTATACCGCTTTAATTCAAACTTTCACCATTATACCCTTTGCCCTTTGTACAGTGGCACTATACATGCATTCTGCCAGTCCTCTGGCACCTCATCATGATCCATACCTAAACTGAAATCCCCCCCCCCCTTTTTTTTTTTTTTTTTTTTTTTTTTTTTTTTTTTGAGCTGACTCTTGATATGTCATGAAACAGTTAAATATGTTCTTTTTATATTTCAGGGTTGAGATCAGGTCTTAAGGAAAGAGGGGGAAGTGAAAAGGGGGGAAGATTCACCAGCTTTTTAATAGTTAAATTAAAGAGGCACAATGACTTCACGAACAAAGTCTAAGAAAGAGGAGGAAAAGAAAAGACAAGAGGAGGAAGCAGCTGCACAGGTAAAGCCTTTTTAATTAAACTTATGTGTTTGTGATTCATTGCAACTTCTTAGCCAAAATGATTTATGTATCTTAGGTTTCCTAATGTAGTGAAGAACCTCCCCATCCAAAATTTTTTCATTCCAAGAAATGATGTTTCATTTTTTCCTCATTATGTACAGGTGATTGAATTTTTTGATCAATCAGTTTTCCTTCTCAAAACTAAGGTAGTCAGAGTTTTTGAAAGGTTTGTTGCAGATATATATTGGATTAAGAAAGGTTTTACCATACTCTTTTGATCCCGAGAGTAAATGTGATTGTTATGTTGGTTGACATATTTTGTATTCACTTGAGCATCCTCAATCTGAAATGTACGGGACTAAGAGGTTTTTGGAAAGTCGGCATATCCATTAAAGGAACCTGTAATACACTTTTTATTGCCTTAGTGTGCTGTTATACAAATTGCAACATGTAATTTTGTCTTCAAATAAACATTTCATTGTTCTCTTTCTGTTACAGTGTTATTACTCTTCACTAATAACTTTATTTTTTTCTCTTATTTGCCTCATGCTGTGATTAAAGTCATCTGCTGAGCTGCAGGCAGATACCAAATATTGACATTGCAAGATGCTGCCCACCCCACTATCCTGTCAGTCATTCATTCAAGCATTTGCCAGATTGCCATATATTTTTTAACTAACAGTACTCTAATGATTTATGAGGAAGATTCCCCAAAATGAGACCAATGATAAAAGATCTAAGCAATTTATAATAAGCTGCAGCACTGTACACTACACAATTGCTTGTGCTTCCACACATCATCACTCACATGATTCTTTGGTACAATTAAAAGACTGCTTTGCACTGTTATTGTGGTGGTTTTAGTAATACAGTGCATGACATTTACAAAACTTATATGTAGAAATGACTTGACAAATGTTAAACAGCTTCCTTTCCAACCCATCACATGCACTGATCTGAAACTAGAATCCCCAATGTATCAATATATGAGTTACACTTTCTACTCTGCATTCTTGATGGTACACTCTTTCTCCAGCATTACAAATGCCCCTCATACTCATGATACAGCTTACATACTGAAGACTCGGTAGATGTGGCCCCCATTTTAAGTGCTTTGGAAACTCCAGTGAAAGGGATACTGGTTCAGGAAAGAAAACAAAAATAGTAAAGCAATTATAGAACTTCAAAAAAATGATCATATTGAATGACTAATGTGAGGACAAGAGCAAAGGAGGGATTGGCACTTCTTATGAATAAGGAGCTTTGGGAAGGTCTTGAAGAGTGTAAGAAAGGGATGTTGAGACTGACATGGGTGAGAATAAAGATGTACCATAAGAGGAGATTGATTATAAGTACCTGTCGTCTGGTAGCAAAAGGGATCAGGTAGAAAGGATTGTTTTGGAAGGAGCTGAATGAGTTTGATGAAAGGGATTAAGTCTTCATGGTGGTTTGATCTGAATGCAATAGTAGTTGGTGTGGCAATTGTTGGCATACCTGGGAGGCGTGGGCTGAGTGAAAATGGGAAACAGCTTGTTGAGGTATGTGTCAGAAAAGGATTGGTGATTAGGAATACTCCATTTGAAAAAAAGGTGCATCCATTAGTATATGTGGTTGAATTAGGTGAGGGTGAACCTGGCACTATATGACTATGTACCTATTGACAAGATTGAAACCCTCACATTCTCCATTCCCAGTGATCTAGAGCAAATTTTCACCCACCCTACATATATTGCTGAAAAAAAGGGCAAATGAGAGTTGGTGTGAGATAGTACCAGAAATAAAGTGTGTGAGTGCTAGAGGGAGAGAAATGAGGGAAGAATGCTTGGAATGGTGTATGTGAGGGGAGCATGTAAGGTCAGGGCTAAGTTTACATGAGAAAGACAGACAACAAGAGGCCTGATTGGCCCAAAACAGGGTTGTCTGTAAAAAAAAAAAAAAGAAAAGAAAAAAAAGTTTAACTTGACCAGAAAATGTAATTCTGCTCAGCAATTTTTTAAACTCTCACTGACTCCTCACTGTTGCATATTAGCCTTCTGCTATCCCCATTACTGCTGTTGTTTATACAGTTTATTTCTGGCATTGTTCTCAGAGTATACCTGAATTTATAAAGTATTTGTCAAAACGACTTTTGAAGGTATTTATAGTATTAGCATTCACTATGTCTGATGGTAACTTTTTCCAGTGCTACATCTTTTAGCTTTGAGTTTTATTCCATTTGTCCTGGTAACTGGATTTCCTTGTATTTCGAAAAGATGTTTGTGATTTACGTTATCGAACTTGTTCAGAATTTTGATCACTTGGATTAAGTCACCATGAAGTCTTTGTTTTTTAAGGGAGAAGAAATCCAACCGTTTTAGCCTCTCCTCATATGCCATATTTCTAAGGGATGGGATCAGTTTTGTCATGCATCTTTGTACTTGCTCTAATTTTTCCTTGTCTTTTTTATAGTTTAGGTACCAAAACTGGTCTGCATATTCAAAGTGTGGTCTTAATAGAGAATTATAAAGTGTGAGAATTGTTTCTGATGTCTTGTAATCTATGTTCCTGGCCATGAAACATAACATTTGGTTGCCTTTTTGACTTGCTGCTTGACACTGTTTAGTGTACTTCAGATTGTTGCTGATGACAACACCAAGGTCATATTCATCATTTACTTTAGATAGAGAGTTTTCGAATAGTTTGTAGTCGTAACGTATATTCTTGTCTCCAAAGCGCATAACTTTACACTTGTCTACATTAAACTTAATTTGCCATTTGTTTGACCTCTCTGCTAGTAAGTGAAGATCTCTTTTCAATCATTTCGCAGTCCTGTGTGTTTACAGCTCTACCTCCTAGTTTATTATTGTCAGCATATTTGGAGATCTTAGATATGAGACCGAGTTCTAGGTCATTTATGTATATTATGAAAAGAATGGGGCTTAGGACCTACCCCTGTGGCACACCACTCGTTACATCTAGCCAATCTGAGGCTTTGCCGTTTAATACTACACGCTGCTTTCTTCCAGTAAGCCAGTCTCTGATCCATGTAGAGTTATTCACCAATTCTGTGTGCTTTGAGTTTATGTAATAAAAGTCTCTTGTGAGTTCTTTATCAAAAGCCTTTTGGAAATCTAAATATACTACATCAGACGGTACTTTTTTGTCCCAAGTCTTGTAAATAACATTGAAGAATTCTAGTAAATTTGTCAGGCAGGATCTTCTATTGCGGAAACTTGTGTTGGTTGCCTGATATACTTTTGTGATCCTCAAGAAAAGTAACTATTATATTGTATTATTTTTTCCATCATTTTACCTAACAGTGGCATAAGGCTAATTGGGCAATAGTTCAAGACACACTTTTTGTCTCCTTTCTTATATATAGGAGTAAAATTTGCTAGTTTTCAGTCAGTTGGTACCTGACCATGCAATAGATTTTTGTTGAATATTTTTGGTATGGGGTATATCAGCTGTCTCCTGATGTTTTTTTTTTTAAATCTTAAAGCTAAGTTATCTGGGCTGTTGGATTAGTTAAGATTTAGTTGGTCCAGGTATCTGAGTATTTCAGAGCTCTTTATTTCTCTATCTTTCAACTCTTCTTCGTTAGATCCTGAAACATTTTCATTGGTAGCAGCATTAGAGATGTTTCTTCAATCGTGAATATGGAGTTAAAAGAATGATTTAGTATGGTAGCCATTTCATTTTCGTCAGTGGTTAGTGTGTCATGTTTGTTTCGTAATGGTCCAATTCCTTCTTTTACTGACTTCCTTTTGTCTTATATGTTTGAAGAGTTCCATAGGACTCTCCTTAACTTTCAAGTACATTCTTTTTCTTCCTAGTGTTTACTTTGTCTTATGACCTTCTTACACTCTCTTTGGATTTTGATTAATTCCTAGTGATTTTCATCAGTTCCCGTTGATTTGAACCTCTGTCTTCTTTTTTTGGCAAATTAGTCCTTTTAATTCTCCTATTTATCCACTATTCTTTTGAAATGTTGCAAGTTCTCTTTATAATTTGTGGAATATGTCTGTTTTCTGTCTTGTGTAGTGTGTTTTTAGAATTATTCCACATTTCCTCTGCTGTGTGAACTTCAAGAAGTTTAGTAGTCCAATTTGTACCGCAAATTTTGTGCCTAATGTTTTCAAAACTTGCTTGCCTCTAATCTGGGATCAAGAGTTTGTTGTCGTTTATTTCATAATCTAAATTTATCTCTTACCTAATCAAACTGTGATTGCTGTGTGACAAACTTTTGCCTACCTTGCAAGAGTTTTAAGTTTGTGTTGCTGGTGAGGACAAGATCAAGAATGTTTTAACCTCTTGTTGGTTTTTTAACTAACTGTTCTAGAAAAGCGTCTTCAATCAGTTCCGTTAGTCTCATTCCTTCTCAGTCACCTGTTAACTTGTTTCAGTTTATGTTTGGACTGTTGAAGTCTTGTACAATTATAACCTCTTTACTGTTTACTATAGTTTTGATTTCATTGTATAGCATTTTATCTTTGTCTTCTTTTTGCTTAAGAGGTCTGTAAATAATGCCAAGTCATAGTTTACTTTTGAACTTATTGGTAATGTCAATATAGAGAGAGTTGTAAGTGTGTGTGTCTACTTTGATTATCTTAATAGCACTTAGTTTGTTATCAACATAGATCAGAACTCCACCGCTTACCCTGTATAAGCGATCTTTCGTAAATAGTTTGTATTGGGATATTGCTAACTTAGAGATTAAGTGCTCATTATCAGAGTTTACCCATGTTTCTGAGATTGCAATAATGTTTGGTTTGTCAGTCAGTGCATAGGATATAAGTTCATCGTGTTTCGTAATGATGCTCCTGGCATTTGTGTATGTTAAACTTATTTTCCTTGGAGTTGATTTCTGGACTGAATTTCACCTTTTTTTAAAAGTCGATATGCGTGTTTGTATTAACACTATTAATGTCTGTGTGTGCAGTAGCGGGAAAGTGATGGTTCTCCATCTGTTTTGGGCTCACTGTGTTACTCTGACCCTCCCCACACTGGACCCTTCCAGCCTTGGTCCTAACAGTTACCTGAGAATTGACCTGTAGCTGTGCTAAGCTGCTACCTATACTGCCTAAGTTGCCTAACTGACCCTACTTGACCTTTCTTTGCTAATTCCCCTACCTGTGTGGTTACTGCTTATCTTCAAGGATCCTCTACCCCTACCTTTATAGTGGTCAAATTGGACGCCTTGTTCCTCAGATGCCTTTCACGTTCAGCTTCCTCCGCTAGAGCACATCTATCCTCGAGAAGGGTTGGTGGGCAACTGAGAAGGTTGCCATGGCCTCCTCCTTGATGGGAATTCCCAGAAGGAATGGGCATCAAACGTATTGATAGAACACCAGCAGACTTTAAGAAGAATAAGAACATGTTTTAAAACAAGAGCAAATGAGAATGTCATTGAAGGAGATGAGAAAGTGGTACAGGCAGAGAAATGATGAAAAGAGATGGAGAGAGCATTTTGAAAGACTTTGATTTTCAGATGATAGGGTTGTGGATGTGGGGTGTTTGATATGTAGGTTTCTGAGCACTGTAATCATGGTGAATTACTTTTTGAAAAGAAGGTGAAAGTGTTGCTTAAGACAAAGAGTGGCAGGAGTGGATAGGATTGCACTTTATTTCCTCAAAAAAGAGGATGATAGTGTTATAGAATGATTAGTCAGGCTTTTCAGAGTGTTATAGAATGGTTAGTCAGGCTTTTCAGTGTATGTATGGTCCAAGTTGAGGCCCCAGAAGACTGACAGTATGCCAGTGTAATCTTTTTTTATAGAGTTGGGGGGGCAGTCAAAATTGACTGCTGAGGTGAATATACCTGGTTAAGTGTATGAGAGAATGGTGGTTGAGAGGATGATAGCATGCATGGAGCATCAGATTGGGTGGGAGCAATGTTGCTACAGGAGTGGTGGTGGAGGAGTAGATCAGGTGTTTGCTATGAAAAATTTGTGTAAGAAGTGCTTGGAAAAAGAGAGGGATTCAGATGTGGCATTGATGGATCTGGAAATAGTGTATGATAGGGTTGACGGAGATACCATGTGGAAGGTTACATGAATGTATGATGTGGGAGGAAAGCTGCTAGATGCTGTAGTAAGTTTTTAATAAGAGAGTAAAATGTGCTTGTGAGGTGGAGGGAAGAAGGATGATTGGTTTCAAGACCAGGCCTTAATTGAAATATGGAGAGAACTGCATCAAAGGTATGTGTTATCACCATGGCTGTTTGATTTGTTCATGGACACAGTATTGAGACAGGTGAATGTAGGGGGTCTTGGAGAGAAGGGCAGCCTACAGTAGGGGGATAGGGAGGTTAGTCAGTTGCTGTTTGAGGATGACATGGTTCTGATGTCAGACCCATAGAGAATCTCTTGAAACTGATGTCTGAATTTAGGAGAATATTTGAAAGTTGGACGTTGAGAGTTATTATGAATAAGAGTGAGGTAATTAGGCATAGTGGGGGTGGGCATGGAAGTTGAAATGGGTCTTAAGATGAGAGAGAGGACAGAGATCCTGGTTACAGTGAGGATTGCATGGAAAGAGAGGTTATTGTCTGGTTAAGGCAAAGATTGTTATGTTTGAAGGTATATTAATACCAATTGTGTTTTATAGATATGGATCTTGGGCCTTGAATACAGAATAATGGAAAAAAGTGGATTTACTGGAAAATGAAATCTGTTTCAGTCTTCTCAGTTTCTTAACTAAGTAGCTCACTTAAGTTCATCAGAGTTAATTGTGTCAAGGATATCAACAATTCTTACAGTATCTGTGACCTTGGCTATAGATGGGTCTGCAAGGGTTGAAGATGGTCTGGAAGTAAGTGGAGGTTGTGTTCTCTCCTCTGACATGTTATTGGCTTTTGACCATTATACAGAGGCTACCCAACTTATGTATAGGTTACGTTTCTGATTTTGGTATGTAATTCAAAATTTCTGCAAGTTGAAAACCATATTTTTCTCCCAAAATCCTATCACTTGGAATAATCCAACCCAAATATTCTCAGTGGATATAAATCTCATGCATATTGGACAGTGCCTTGGAGAGAAAGTGTATTTCAGTTTTCTTCCTGTTTATCTGTGAGGCCTATTTTCTCAGGGAACTCTTTCATGGGAATAGCCACGGCAAAAGAGTCTCCATAACTGGTGAACTCTGGTGATGCATCTTAGGCTTTAGTGCCTCACCCTTAACAGGTCACTGGCAGAGGACAACTCTGGCTCATTGTTTCCAGAGGCTCCTACCTAATGTTCCTGCCTAATATTCCAACCTGCTACTTATACTTAATGCTCTTGCCTATTGTTCTTACACACTATTTTAACCAAATTTTTCTAGCTAGTTCTGCCTAATGTTCCTATGTACTACTTTATCTGTTATGCCTCCCATTTTCCCAAAAGGTAGGGCTAGTGCATTGCACTCACCATAGGAAAATGTAGAGTTACAAAGAATGAGTTGTATGTTGTCCAACAAATCCATGTGTGGATGAGGCAGAAAGAAAAGACAGCTAACTGGGTCAGAAGAGTGCAACTTGGCAATCACTGAATTGCTGGCTTGCTACACAGTCGTTATTAACCCTTCCAATACCCAGGTGTGTAGTACTGGCAATATGCCTCCCTTGCCAGTGGCTGCCTGCCAACTCCTACCTACCAGTTTTCATTATTTATATTACTGTACTTTATTTTTTCAGGCATATGAGGAATTTGTTGCAACATTTGAAGAAACACCGGCACAGAAAGGGAAAGTATGGGTGAAAGCAGGAACTTTTGATGCTGGGTCCAGAAGTAAGTTGACTTTTTGAGTTTTTTTAGTTATTCCTAGGACTCAGGATAATGGGAATTGATAATTGCTCTGTCATTAATTTTCTTACTTATGACAGTCATACCACCATCACAAGTGATTGTCCATTTATCAGTAATCAACAACATTTTTCTGATTTCATCTCACTTTGTATGCTTCACAGGCTTGTGGTATTTTATTGCCACTCATATGACTGTTTAATTTTTTTTTTTCTTTTCTTAGAGTGCCAAGATTATTTACAAAGGTAGCAAAGTAAGCTAATGACAAGAATATAATACTAATATGTAGTAGAGTGTTAGATTGATTGCAGCCAGAAGCTGTAACTGTACAGAGAAACACAGAATATAGATAGTTGGGGTATAGAAGGTGTGGCATTGGCTGTATAGTGATAGTTAGCATTGTTCACAGTGGTTGGTATAAGCTGTTATTGTGGTGGTCTGCATAAGCTTGGATGGGGTTGATTTAGTTGTAGTGCTTAACTGCATTTTAAAGAGATGAGGTTTCTTAGGCAATATGGGGTGTTTAAAGCAGGGGAAATACAAATTTTTTTCCTAAGTTGCTACATTTGGTTCAGGTGATGGTTAGAGAGTCAGGAAGATCAGTGTTAAAAGAGCACATTCATAGGTAGTTTAAGATGCATCTAGTCTGCCATACTCTTCACTGTTTCTATTAGGCCTAGTTGTGTGGTAGATAAGGAGGAAGACCAGGTAGGGGAGGCATAGGTGAGTTTGGGCAGATTGAAAGTTGTGTTGACTTTCTTGAGTTCAAGTTCAGGAATTCCAGTTGCCTTAACCATGTGAAGAGTATAGAGACATTAGCTAGAATGACTTACGTATCTTCTTTTCTGACTTTCCCTGGGTAAATTACTGTCTCTTATGTGGTGATGCTGCTGTCTCAGCCAAATGCATAACAGAAGTTAATCTTGCGGGAATGGAAGCATTTATCCCCTTTTGCTCCAAGACTACTTCTTCATCCAATCCATGGTTTAACCGTTCCTGTTCTGAGGACATTCAAGCAAGGGATCAGGCGTATCGGGCATGGAAAACCTCTCCTACCTCTGGCTCCCTTTCAGCTTTTATCATTGCCTGTAATTGCTGCAAGAGTTATCCATGAGGCGAAGCATTCCTTTATTCAAAGGAAGGGCGATAACCTCTCCTTGTCATTCACAGATAGGTTTTTCTTGTCTTTAGCTAAGGGCATCTCTAACAACTTCTATCGTTCTACCTCTCCCTCACTTTTCCGTCCTGATGGTACTATAGCCGTCTCTCCCATTGACAAAGCAACACTCATTGGTTCCCGTTTCTCCTCAAGCTCCACCTTGGATGACTCTGACATTCCCTCACCCCTGGGTGCTCCTCTTACTAATCCTATGACTCTTCCTGTAATCTCTTTTCAGACTGTCCAAAAAGCTCTTCTTTCTTTGGATACAAGCAAGGCTTATGGTCCTGATGGCATCCATCCCCATTACTGAAAGAGTGTGCCTCTGAACTTGCACCTGTGCTTGCTTGTCTATTCCATTTCTGTATTAAAACCAAAACTTTTCCTTCTCCTTGGAAAAATGCTTTGATACATCCCATCCCTAAGAAGGGTGACTGTTCTGACCCCTCAAACTATCGTACCGTTGCTTTGATATCTACCATTTCCAGAGCCTTTGAATCCCTCCTCAACTCCCATATCCTTAAATGCCTCGAAAATCAGTCTTCTCTCTGATCACCAGTATGGCTTCCATAAGGTGAGATCCATTGGGGATATTCTTTCCTATCATACAAATTCCTGGTCATCATCCCTGAAAGATTTTGGGTAGTCATATGTAGTTGCCTTTGACATATCAAAGGCTTTTGACAGGGTGTGGCATTGGGGTCTCATCTCTAAACTCCTCTCTTTTGGCTTTCCTCCCTCACTTTGTTCCTTGATATCTAGCTTTCTCTTTGGCCAAGCTATCTTTGTGGTTGTTGATGTATCAGCCTCCCCCTTTTTCTCCATCAACAATGGTGTCCCTCAAGGGTCTGTACTATCCCTAACACCTTTTTTCCTTTTCTTCAATGAGTTTCTCTCTTCCACAAGTAATCCAGTGCATTCATGCGATGATGGCTCAACACTGCATTCATCCACATCCTTCAATTCTGCTCTCTTCTCTCACTTGATCTGCATCTTGCCTTGACAAAGCCTGCACAGTAAACTCAGACTTGGACAGGATATCTCAGTGGGGTACACAAAATCTAGTTAAGTTTAATGCCTTCAAGGCCCAATTTCTACCTATCTCTCTATCGAAAGCTTCTCACAACTCTCATATCTCCTTTTGATGGTTCTTTAATTCCACCTCTTGACTCAGTGAACATACTTGGTATTACTGTTACATCCAGTCTTTCTTGGAAATCCCACATTATGGGAATAGCTAAGTCTGCTTCTAAGAAACTGGGTGTCCTGTTTAGATGTCATAACTTTTTCTCTTCTGAACAGTTGCTCCATTTATACAAGGGATTGATTCGTCCTTGTATGGA
>JAYMFT010158884.1:0-12466 GCA_038088735.1 Panulirus argus | reverse complement strand
CTCTCTCTCTCTCTCTCTCTCTCTCTCTCTCTCTCTCTCTCTTTCTCTCTCTCTCTCTCTCTCTCTCTCTCTCTCCAAAGCAGCCAATTGTGTGTGTGTGTGTGTGTGTGTGTGTGAGCTGTCAACGACCAACCAGTATGAAGTCGGTGACCTTCACAACCTTCGCTCAGATCAGATCAGATTCTAGTCACTGACACAGTATCGCTGCTGCCATGCAGTAAAATGTCAGACTGAAAAAGGCAAGTTTCGAAACGCTTTGCCAAACTGTAGTGAGACTCGGTTGTTTGAACATCATTTACGAAAGCAACCGTATGAAAAGTATTACACAGATAACGCCGGGAATATCCCATGAATACCGGGACTACGCTTGATGAAATCTACTGTCAGTTACCACAAAGTCCAGTTATGCCTCTTTACAATCTTCTCTACTCACCCTTTCTCAGCACAGAACTCCACAGGCTGTTCTCCATCCTCATTTACAACACAGGATACCCCGTGCTTCCCAGTTATACCCTCAACTGCCGCATTATCCACTCTCGCATTCATATGATCCATCACTAATATGCGATCCCTCGCCATGAAAACTGCTAAAACACTCATTCAGCCCCTCTCATATCAATTCGTCTCTCTCTGCCTTAGTCCTCACATTTCCAGGTGCATTAGCACTGACAATCTCCCAGCTTACTTCGGCCACTTTTTCATTTCTACCCACATCAGTCCTGGGCTTGCTTTTTTACGGTCTTTGTCACATTCCCGCAACTCCTCCTCTCTCCCTTCTCCTGGTTACGTGCATACACATGCCTGAGCCTTCGAGGAGGATCAGCACCCCTCGCTTGGCTCCTTCCTCTGTTCCAACTTTCAGAAATTGAAAATAGAAAGGACGTAGAGTTTCTAACCCCCTCTCCCGCTCCCTTTAGTCGCCTTCTACGAAAAGTAGGTAATACATAGGAAGTATTCTTTCGCCCCTAATCCCAGATATATATACATACAAGTATATATATCTTATCTTATTTCACTTATGATTACCTCCTTTTAAAGGTTCCTACAGCCCAAGACTGCGCTATTTCCACTTGCAGGAAAATGTGGTCTCCTTTGGAGTGAGATGATACAGCTTACCCAAAGGTGGCATTTAATTCGTGGTGTAACCTCTCGCAGGCGCAGTCCGGTAGCACCTGAATATACTGCACATTATGGGTAGCAGAGCCGAGTGGTTAGCGTATTCCACTCTAACATACAACTTGCGAGGTATACTAAGAAGACTTGTACCTCTGTAATTCGAGCAATGACTTCTGTCCTCCGTGCCTGAGTGCAGTTACGCGGCCAGTTCTCTGGCTCCTCACCTAAGCAGTATATGCACTGAAAATCATGAACAGATAAAACTTATCAACATCACTGTCATTCTCTACCTTAGGGATTCAATTGCAGTCCATCCACTCCGGCTGTTTTACAACACGTTTTCTGTGTTATCATCCATACCATCTGTACTGCGTATCTCCACGTCAAAAACACCTTACACATACCAAATTTTCAGACACATTAGACAGGTTTCAAAATACTCACTCCAACTCCTCAAACACTTCTCCATATGCTCTTTTTACCGATGCTCCTATTTGTTATCTCTTTTCTATTCACACTACTACACACCTCCTTCTAAAGCATTTTCTCTTTTTTTCTATTCTTTCTGTAGCTTGCTAATACTCTCTCACCACATCTCCCAGACTAGCTGTATCAACTTGCACATTCATTCCTCTGCTGAAGCTGATTAACTGTGGAAGAGGAAAACAATGAGAATTTCCCAATTAGCAGGTGATACTGATATACACTCCCTATTACAAGGGTTCGCTGTAAGCAACCAGTAAATCATGTAAAGAGTTCCTCAACAAAAAGACACACAACAGAAACCGAAAAAGGTTGAGGTACGACTTGTACGAGAAGCAACTCAACGAGAAACAAAGCCACAAATGTTGACCCAGCACCATATTCTGCTGTAAGCAACTCCCACTTGGTGAGTAGCTTGGTAATGTGTCTGTGGCCGTGAAACCAAAATTGAGCGTCGCCATGGGTGGTGTGTGTGTGTGTGTGTGTGAGGTCGCAAGAGACGGCAGTGGTGGTATGTTTGTGGTCTGGAGATTACCATGCAGCATCACTAGGGGCGACATGTGAGGAGGCGGTGTGTCAGGCCCTGGACTTGGCCACATTTGTGGCCCAGAAATCTTAACACGGTATCACCAGAGGTTACACGCGGGAGAAGGGTACAGAAATCCACGATTTCGTACTTTTTTAACCATAAAATCATTGTGCGTCTAGAGGCCCTCGCAGGAGACTGTGGTTATTGTAATGTTTCTCGAAATGACACTGCAGCATCTCCCTGGGAGGAGTGAGGGACAAGGCATTGGAGACAGTGGTACCGTATCTGTGGTCATGTCATTATTATATACTATGGCTAGAGGGGCAGTTGTGGGAGACGATGCAGGAGGCGACGATGGTGCCTTGGTGGCCACCATTAGACCAGCACAACGTCACTAAGGGACTACCGTGGTATGTGTTAATACGGCCAAAGGAAATCCTAGAGGTAGATTTGTGACCGTGGCATTACGCTGAAGCCTCCTCAGGTAGTCTCATCTTCACCTCAGTAGCACTCCATAGGTGCTGACACTCACTAGAATTCAGACATACACCTGCTAATGTTAATCTTCCTTTGGCACCGACACGCTGTTAATTGTAATCGCCGTGACTTTAGAGAGCATGGTACTGTTGGGCTATTATCAGTTTAATCCATATATCCACTGTAGATATATTGCAAAAGTATTTTTTTTTGCATCTTTTCCATCAAGTTTCTTGCTTAAGTTCATGTTGCGGTCCCTGGGTATCCTGTCCTTGCATCCTTCGAAGAACTGCTCAATGTTGACATCGTTAAACAAGATTAAAAACTTTAACCATGAGATCAGGTCACCACTTACTCTTCCGTCCTCTATAGTGTGTGTGTGTGTGTGTGTGTGTGTTAATATTTACATTTGCATGCAAATGGGTAAGCATTTACATATGAGTCAGTTCGATGATAACTGTAAGCAAAGAATACATTACGCAGATCACGTTCACAGCATCACTCCCTGAACACACACACATGATGCAACTCTTAAAACTGTACAATGTGACAAAGACCCAATACATTAGCCCATCCAATTCTCAACTAAGAAAAAATCCTGTTGGTGATGATAACGATAACAAGGCAAGTTTTCTGTAGGGATCTCCAAATGCTGTGACTGACAGCAGTGGTTAAGGCAGCGACACAGCACAAGGTAGATGGCGACACATGCCATAATAATCTTGGGATGCTAACACCACACATGGTTCCTGATGCCGATGTATTGTGAATGAATATCATTGTTCACTTATATGCTTACAGACGAGCGTTATTCGTTTATATCAAAGCACAGTTCCTCGTCGAAAAGCAAGATGCCTAAGCCAGTATTATTTTTTTATATTCTGTTTCATCAGTTTCGATCCATTTACTGTAACTTGGAGCTATCAAATCATAAACTTTGTCACTGAAAGTTGCTTATCCCTACACAAATATGGCCATTATAGAGTAACAAATTACCCTTTCGGCGTTTCTGTTTCATACTGTGGCCTCTTCTCTCATGCTCCATGCTTTTTACTTCTGCCTCTCTCTTTATCATAGAGAATTCAAAGATATAGAGAGCAATAGAGGGCAAAAAAGCTTTGGGAATATACGTGTAAAAGGAGTACGTTGTGCTTAAGAGGAAAAAGGACATTGAGTAAACCCAACGTAATTAAGAGCAGTTTTGGTATGCAGCTCATCCTCACCATTAACGAACTGGATTAAGAGGTGCCAGATTCTACCCATTTTTTCAGTTAGTTTTCTTTCTTCACATGATGCCCGCGTGATAAGTCTAGTAGAATGGAGTTAGGTGGTGAGTATACCAAATCATGAATATAAACAAATTGTGTGTGTTAAAGTCAGTCCTTTTATGTAAGATGTGGTTCATTGCATAGAAGTAATTCCGTTGAGGGGTACTTTCGTAAGTCGACAACTCTTCAAAAGAAAATAGAAGAAGCATATTAATCTGAGTTCATATGCAGTTCCCCTTTCCAAACACTTTATATCTGAGATTTGCGACAAGGCAGCCAACGAATCTGGGTGAGCATCGTCCTCAGTGAAATCAGGAACTTGTTCTTGGTAAACGTATATCATCACTCTACAGTATTCAAGAAGAGCCATCGGAAACCTATCGAACAAAGACATGGTAGGTGTATGGTTCACTTTCAGACGTGTGAGCGAGATAACCATCACTCCCACACTGTGCTTTCCTGCGCCTCCTCCTTCTCCTCCTCCTCCTACTCCTCCTCCTCTTGCTCCTGGTGAGAAACATCGCCTTGCAGGGGCTGTCCTCAGTAGGCAGGATAATTACAGGAATTAATTCCACATTACTTAGGCTGAACTTAGATATGCGGAGCGGAACCTTTGGCTGACCCACCTCCGTTTGGAGGTCCGCAACAGCGGCCGAACCATGAAAGCTCTATCGCACAAGCTCATGTTACGCTCACCAACCCTTGAACTTGACTTACGAAAAGGGTCTTACCGAACGCTCTTAGACGGGACAACCTTACCTCCACCATCCTGCATCCCTTGCCGCCTTTGAAGCCCTGCTTGCTATGCTGCCCTGGGTATCATGTGTTTAGGGCTTGAATAAAAAGAAGGCCATTCCAGTCTCGGCCGGAGCATTTTACCCTCGTGAAGAAATGTCATAAAAATTCTCTTTTCAAGATCCCCTGACGGTCCTTATTGTCAAGGCGCAAGAGCTTCATAACATCTAGCTGGGGTACTTCGCTCAGCGTTGGCGTCTGGCTAAAGTACAAGTAACAGCGTAAAGTAGACTCACTCGCTTAGTCTTCCTCACTTTTTTAAACGTAAGTGAGATAGCAAGTGGCTCCTAACTCTCAAGTTCTCCTTTATAAAGTACGTTCTCCCTCCACCCACACTATTCCTTTCCATCTACCCTCTCTCTTCCACCCTCAGTTCTCCTCTCCATCACCCGCTGACTATCCCACCTCAACCACGGCAGTGGCGGGTGCCCGGCACGTCGTCAGCGGCGGTCTAGGGCGCGCGGTTCTATGTGTATATCCTAGGCTACAGCCCAGCTCATATGACAAGAATGTCGCCGTGGAGGCTATGCGGCTGTTGATCAAAGGGTAATTGAATTTGTGAGGGTGATGTGTATATTACAGGGAACAGACGAGGGCGTGTTAGATGAATACTTTATCACGCTTTATGACTGGGTATATTGCAAAGATACTTATCGTAGGTATATTTGAACTTCGTAGAATTATTCAAAACGTTTCATAGACAGGAGTTGACCGTAGGGGCTCGAGTCAGCCCCGTACCCACAGCGGCAGACACGGAGACGACCGCAGCGGTTGGCCAAAATCTTCACCCTTAACATGAACGAAAAATCGTTGTCAGAGAGGCCCTCGCCGAAGTCCTCGTGGGTTCTTCCCTGGCCTAAAGGTCCGCACTGTGACTGATATTATAAGGATGTGCGATAGTACGGGCATGCGTGTGTGTGTGTGTGTGTGTGGTAGGCGTACTGGTAATGAGGGTGTTTAGGTGCGTATGGATGTGGGAGTGAGAGGACTGGTCTGTGGTACTGTGACGGACGTGAAAGTATGTGATATGGCTACGTGCTTATTTGTATGGCTGTATAGACTTGCCAGTTTGTGTGTTGTAAATGCGGGCATGTTATTTTCTGTGGTGGTGAGAAAGTGGTGATGAAAGTGAGGATGTACTAGCGTGTAACATAAGTGGTCATGTTATATGTGGTAGTGTCAAATAGTGGCGAGTCTTACCGCGGCGCACTGGTATGTATATAAGACTATGGCCGTGCTGGGATATAGGCGTGTCGCTATTTGTGGTAATGTGGGCATGCTTATGTACATAGCCTTTATGTAGTAGCGCATGTGGGATAACGTTGACCTGCTTGGAGGAAATGTTGTGGCGTGGGCATGTCAGTGTATGTGGTAGTGAGCATATGTGCTTGCGTGAGTCTGCCAGTATTTGTATGGTGTGTGTGTGTGGCAATAATGATGAGCTGGTGAATAAGGAAATATGAGCATGTAAGTGTGTGTAGAAACGAAGACGTTCAGATGTTTGAGTCTTTATTGGCGTGCTGGTGTGCAGAGAAATATAAGCGTGTTACTATTTGTTGGAGTGAGGATGAGCTAGTGTGCATGTCATAACGATGGCGCGCTGATTTGTACATTCGTGTGAGCGTGCTACTGTGTGTGGTAGAGGCGTGCTGGTGTCTTGGGTGTGTGTGTGTGTGTGTGTGTGTGTGTGTGTGGTGTTCCAGGCATACTAGTGTCTGTGACAATGAAGATATCCAAAGGTATATGTTGCAGCGTAGATTGCTAGTGCATAGTACTGTTGGCGAGCATGCTGATGTAAGCGGTTGTGTAAGCGGTTGTGTATGCATTCTGGTATGTGTGTAAATGCAGGCATCTTGGTGTGTCTGTTAGTGCACTCTTGCAGGTACATATGGCAGTGTAACTAAATTTGGAGTTTATATAGGCCCCCTTAATTAGCTGAAGCAATCCTCATCGTTCCTTACTTCCTTCCCTTAAGATCTTGGCGTGATCTGTTAACATGCTGAGATACGTGTCCTGATCTTCTGGCATATCATTTATATATATCAAACAAAGGAATGGCCTTGGACAGGAACCCTGCGGCACGCCACTGATGATCCACACACACCCATTTCGAGAAGGCTACTCTAAAATGCGTCCTTTGTTCCCTCCCACTGAGGTGATCCTCCCGGTATTCCTGCCTGAGGATCCAGCTTGTCAGCTTCAGATATGGTACAATATCAAACGCATCGTGGGAGTGTGTATCGTAGAATAAGAGTGTTGATATATGGTGCGAGTGGTAGCGTGATGGTGCAGGATTTTACAATACAACTAAGTGATTATATGCACTGCACACGCAACAGCACAAATACACTGAAGCTTTATCCGGAACACTCACGCTACGACATACACTCTGCCAAAAAGCGATTGACATTGTACCATGAAGGAGGCTGATAGTGGAACAGGATCTTTAGGTCGACATAAGGTTTAGACTCCTGTGGTAGTGTATCTATGCTGGTTAGTGTGATAGCGTGAGGGTACCCGTTTACGTGGTGGTCTAAGCGTGCAAGGGGCGGTGTAGCAGCGTGAGCGTGTTAGTTTGTGTGCAGCAAGGACGCGATAATTCGTGCGACTGCGTTTACGTGTTGGTGTTTACAGCAGCGTAGGTATGCTAATATGTCCTGTAGCAATAGCGTTTACGTGTATGGTAGGGTAAAGTGTGGCGGTGTAAGTGTGTGGTAGTGTGAGTCATTTGCTTTATGGTGTAGCTTTAGTGTGATGTAGTATTTGGTAGAATGGGCATGCAAGTGTGTGTGTGTGTGTGTGTGTGTGTGGTAGTGCAGGCGTATTAGTATGTATAGTTGTGTGTGTCTGTATGTGTACGGTTGCTGTAGTGTGTGCTACTTTAGCCATGGTAGTGTGTTGGACAGTGTGGGCGTTGTGGTGTGTTTAGCAGTGTCATGATTCTGGTGTGTGCAGTGGTGTAGGCGTCTAAGTATGTGAAGTGTGGGCTTCCTGATGAGTGTAGTTGTAGACATTAGCGTGTAATTACAGAACGGAGATGTTAAAAAAGTACCCTAGAGTACTTTTTATATCTTTTCTAACAAAGCCCTTTTTTTTTTATCATCGTCTCTGGTTTTTCAGTCTTTGAATATTTCGGAGAACTATTCACTGCTGACTTCATCAGACTGGTTTAAAAACTTGAAGTTTTTACCCAAGTCGCTCCTTAATCTTCTCATCTTACAGGAAGGCCATATTATTACCTTTAACCCCTCACTGTACTACGGCACTCTTAATTTATCATTATTATTCTTGCCTTCCTTTACGGTCTTCTGTAGTAACTTTCTATGTTTTATAAGTGCGGTGAGCAGCCTTGAGAAGAATATTCTAGTTTTGGCTTAACATTCAACGTAAACAGTTTACTACATCAGTTCCTTATCCACGATCGTGAATGAGACTTTAATGTTTGGTAACAGACAGCTTGATTTCTCTACAGTTTTCCTGAAGTACAACTTAGGCGACGTGGATGATACAGTGCTGACTTCCAATTCCCCTCTCACACAGATTCCTGAAGCTTATTTCCTGCTAGGTAATATTCGTGCCGAGGGCTTTTACTGTGTCCTATCCTCATCCCTAACAGGGTCGAATTTCAATATAACAAGACTAACTTTAGAGTTTATGTACGTCCCCTTGGAAGCCGAGGCAGTCCTCCGCACTCTCTACCTCCCTCATGACCTTGGCATTATCCGCAAACATATGCAGACATGAGTCCAGTTATTCTGACAAGTCATTTACATAGGTCGGGAGGAGCAGTAGTGTTACGAGCGGACCTGCTGCACGCTATTAGTGACCCCATCCCATCTGAGGAAGTTCTGCTTTGCAGTGCTTCTTTCCTTCCACTGTCGTAATATATTTGCCCAGCGAAGGAGCCTTTCCTTGTTTCTGCTTAAAATCCTGATTCTCTGCCAACCTCCTATGAGGCAGAATCAAATTATTTCTGGTATCCTATGTACGCATATTCCAACCATCCTTTCTTTTTGCTAAAACGAAGATCATTTTCACGGAAAGTTTAAGAGGAATGTTATACATGACCTTTTCCCGAAGCCATGCTTTTATCTCTCCTACGTAAGTTCTTTCACTGCAAGTGGTCATTCGTTTGCTTTATGATTCTTCCCGGTATGTTAGAGACCACACTTGTAGCTCAACGGATTCTCTCGGGCATCTTTCATATAAAGAAAGGTAAGACATTCGTTCTCTTCCACTCCTTTAGATCTTTACCGTCCACAAACCACATCTTGAACAACATTTCAAACGACCTCTCATTAGTATCTTAGTATCTTCATACTTCCTCAGTACATGTGGGGTAACTGCAACAAGACCATGAGTTTTATGTGGGTCAAGACCCTTTACCAGTGTTTATTTATTTTCTTAATACTTTAGTGTTTTCCAAGACCTCTTGATTCATTCCAGCTCCTCGATATTGTGGGTATAGTGTCTACCAATGTAGAGATGCCGTTGGACTTGTTAGTCAGCCCCTCTCATTTCCTTACATCATCCTTTACAAATCTTTCTCACTGAATCATGTACCCTGATTAGTTGCTCTTTAACTGACAGTTCACTCTTGATGAATTTATGGATAAGTTATGTCTCATGTCCTGCCTTATTCGAAATTTCCTTTTGCACTGTCCTCTTTTCCTTCTTTCTCATGCTGCTAAAATCATTCCTTGTTCAATTATACCTTTCAAATGCCTCCTGGCTGTATTGCTGCTTATATCTCCTCTACACTACATTCAAAGGCTCTTTCGTTTTTTGATATCTTTCGTGGAACCATATATTCCTCTGTATATATTTTCAAAGGTACCCTTGATCCTATCCCCTCATTGCAAATTCTACAGAACCTTCGTAACAGTGATCTATTAGCGTGAGTACAGAAAACCATTTCCCAATTTATATATACGTCGGATTTATTTATTTATGTTTAGTTTTCAGGATTATATCTCCTCTCTAAGTCGTCTTTCATCTCTGTTTTTCGGTGGGTTGTAGATCATCAACATCAGTACGCAATTCTTTGCTATTGTTTTCCTTCTTGATTGCTGTTGCTTCAATGTACCATCTTCCAGTACTTCATGAAGACTATGGCTGTCCCTTATCAAAAGGACCAACCCTTCTTCTTCTGTTTCCATCCTTGCTGTCGTAAATTTGATCTGATATTATCTAAAGCCTTGTCTCCACTACTCCGACAATATTAGGTTTGTTTCCCATAATACAATTCCCTAACACCAGCACTTTTCCATTTACAACTGGTCCATCTGCATTTGTATGCACTGTTTTTTATCCGACATTCAAATAATCTAAGTCTTGATCTTTTTGAGATATTAGCAGGGCTGCTCTGCCCTCTATCATATTCTTTGAGGTCTCATATTTTTCTGTATCTTTTTCCATATGACTAGTTTTTACTTCTCTCTCCTAGATCTTTCCTGGGTCTGTCGCCCACTGTAAATACCCACCTGAATTCCTCCTTGCTTGTTAGGTGATATTGACGTCCTGGGCAGTGTGGCAGCGCAGGGGCCCTGGTTTGTGCAGTCGTACAGGGCTCCTGGTATGTTTTGGCAGTATAGGTGTCCCCATATGCGTAGAAAGTGTCATTACTCTAGTTTGTGTCAAAATGAATTTCATAATGATAGGGTTTGATTGGCACTGACTGTTATGTGGTCCATCCAGGCGTGTTCGTTCTGTGTTTATCAGGACGTAATGATAAGCAGCATTGGTAGTACTATAGAAATATGATCAAATAAGTAATTATGTTTGCATGGCCTTGATAGTTACATGGACATGGTACTTGTACAAGGATTGTGGTTATATGACCGTGTAAATCAATAGGTGTGGGAGTTTTGTGGTTGGATGGGGAAGTGATTGTATAGACATGATGGGCGCACGTCCTGTTTCAGCGATGTTAGAGTCGTATGGTTATTAGAATTATGGTTTGAATTGGCGGTTATAGAGGTGGTGAGGGCTACATGATGCTGAAAAGGCTTCATGGCGAATGGATGTGGCAGGTAAGTGGCTCAGGGTTGGTGTTGTTAGCTTAATAGACCTGAGACAAGATGTGGTCGGTAGGAGAAGACATTTAACTGGCGCGGATGGCGGCAAAGAGGAGGGAAATCCTATTAAGTGGGCACCGATTGTCACGTTATCGGACGGGTCGTGAGCCAGGAATCACTCACATCACTGCTTGTCGTGATGTCAGCAGTGAGTGACTGTGTGTGTGTGACATTCAGCAGCGTGTGGCAATGTCAGTTTACCTGCGGCAGACGTATCAGTGTCATCAAGTGAGTAGGGCTCGTGTGGTGTGTTACTAGCTCGAACTGAGATGCCTCAATCAAGCTGTGGTTTAACGCGACTTAAGGGATCGCGGGCTGACGGGCAACGCTTGAATCTCGCTCCAGGTGGTCACGTAAGATGACGTCAGGCGCCAGGAACCAATGATACACGACGACGGAGGCAAAGCAACGCGGGAGGGCGGGGCGCCCAAGGGTCCTGCTCCTCTCTCATTGGTCCGCGCCACACCCGCCAGCCATAGCCAATTACCCGAGCTGGATCGAGTAATGCCGACTGGCAACTGGATTGACAGAGGGAAAGGTATTCATTAAAAAGGAGACAGTTAGGCAAACTTGGGTATAGTATTAACATCAGAGACGACGTGGTTCTGAGACAAGGCGTGACGGCTCCAGTGTAAATTGCACAAAATTCTTTTTCTAACCCGTATAACGCTCAGTGAAGTATAGTGTCCCATCCCAATCCAACGGTCAGAATAACGTGATATACCCACCGTCGGGAACCCAGGCATTACCCCTTGGAATACCGTGATATACTTAACCGTCACGGACAGCCCGAGAGTACTTGCAGGAAGTAACGAGCGGTCAAAGGTGGGTGGGTGCCGGTACTGCCCCCGCCGCTCCAGTGCCCCGTAGCGTCCGTGCACATTCCAACGTCTCCCTGCCGGAGTGGAGTCGCCTCGCCAGGACCTTCGTGACGATCGCCAACAGCGTCACCGTCACAGTGAGGCTGCTGCTGCTGCTGCTTCCCCTTTTACTGCCCTCCTCCTGACCTGGTCGACGGACTCTTTCGCCACCGTCAAACTGGATCACACGAACTTGGGCCTGTTCGGGTTGCGGCCTCCCTCGGCGGCAATGAACCTTGCCACAGCCTACCGCTACAACTACAACGTGATGGAATATTATACGTGTAAGAGGAGTGAGTTTGATGGTTGGTCGAACGGGTGACTCCTGGGGATGGTCAACATTTTCATTTGATCATATTTTGTGTGTGTCGCAGATGGTCTGTCTAATAGGGGGCCAAAATATCAACAGCCATCCTAATACTATGAAAGTTTATTTCTCACTTAAATCTTGAAGAAAAGTTAGGGACTAGTTATTGAAAGTTCATATGGTTTTCCCACTTTCTGTAAGTGTTTTTGTATATGTGAATGGCTCCAGAATTATTTTTGGCTCTCCAGCTTCCATGGCTGTTAAATCCTTGATCATATGCATGTTTCTGGAATATAAGGAAAGTAATTTATATATATATATATATGATAACCCTCTCCAGCGCTCATGCCAGATGTGAGCAGCTAAACCTATACTTGTTTTGAAAAAAAAAATTCTATCAACTGGTACTAAATATCTTACTGAAAACGATAATTGTTTATAGACATATAAAACATCGCAGCAATATATGTGTGATATTTATAATCCCGTTATCTGTCATTTTCATGTACCTGTGCCGACCTAGATATATGCAAAAAAAGTAACGAAGAGAAAAA
>JAYMFT010158873.1:0-12466 GCA_038088735.1 Panulirus argus | reverse complement strand
TGAATTTCATATATCTTTCCTCTCAGTATGAATACATTTTGATCCTCACGTACGTTGGAAAGTATACTTTACCATTCTCGTTGTTCTAAGTTAGCCAGAAAAGTTGCTTTGTAGAAATAAACTTGACCTCTTGTTAACATATCTTGGTCACACTTGCTGTCACCGTTTTTCTTTCGTTCACCATCACTGCCGACGTCACTATCAAATTCACTGTCATGGTTAATCTATTCATCATTGCCCTAGTTTCACCGTTACTGTGACTGTTACCGGTTTTTTTACGATTTTTGTCACTACTGTCATTCCTGTTATCACTGTTGTCTTTCCAGTCACTCTGGTCACAGTTTGTCATTATCCCTGTCACCATCACCATTACTATTACCATCCCTGTCACTATGGTGATCGTCACCATCATCGTCAACTCTGTCACCATCACCATGACCACTGGTGTCACTACCCTTGCACCGCAGCCACTACAGCCAGAGCCAGTGTCTCAGTCCTGACATCCTCTGGCCGGCCCACCGTCAGTTTCCGTATCTTGGGTAATAGCGTTAAGAAAGTGTGAAGCTCATTATATTCATCCTCTCCCAGGCAGAATATAATTCCCGGCGTAATCTTTTGTCCCTTGTAAAGTTATATGTTTGCTGATCTGTACATACATACCTTCTGACTGGCTAGAACAGTCATTTAAGTGACAACTGCGGAAGCGAGGTTTCGCTATAATTAGAGTGGGGTTATAACTATGATCAGGTGGTAGTGGTGGGAGTTGAGTCTTTTCTCAAGACTGAGTGATGGATCTTAGGGAAGTTGTCTTGGTTCAGGCATCGGCACAAGTTTGTGACTTCGGGAGTGTGAGCCGAACTGAAGTTTAAGAGACTCAAACATCTTTTCTTCTACGCAAGATCTTTCTCTCAAGAAAGAATATCGAAAAGTTTAATGACTTTAAGTTGAAGGTACGTTTCAAAGCTTAATGAAATGTGCATCTGAGAGAGTCTTCCTGCGAACTCAGATAATTTCCCACAACTACTACACGAGAGTTTAAGTATCAAAAGACTTCTTGAGCTCCCTAGTGCACTCGGTTCTTCAGTATTCACATATCACCCATTATCACTCACTTTTGCCTTGTGCTTGTTTATATTTCGTCTTTTTTCTTATACAATTTCATCAGTCTCCTTCCTCGTGGGTCGTCTTCTGGTCATTCTGTCTCTCCTTCCTCTTGTCTCAGAAGCTCCAGATCCTTCAACACTTATTTCGTTTCTTTAATCAGAGATCTCGACATTTCTCTTACCCTCTGAGGTGATAAAACAAGAGAATGAACATACCGCTGTTACTTCCCACATCCAGGAACGCAGCAGGTACTCGGTGGTCAGAAGGTGGCTTGAATCAGCTGTTCTTACACAATCTGTGTCTGCTGCATGATACACACTAGGTATATGATGCTTCAGTAGAGCTGCTCTTGTTATATGTAACTTCATCTTCAGTTCCTCGCAACTTTTCTATTAATTCAGATTACAAGTTTTCCTCAGTCTGGTTTTCACTATCATCATCATTATTCATCTCACTCTCCTGGTCATCCTCACTTCCTGATTTTCTATTCCTCAACTTCATACTCCATTATTATCATTTCTCCTCGGGTTCCCGGCATGTCTCAAGTTACAACACTTTTCACGTTCTCCATCTTCCTTCGTGGCAGAATTAGATGAAGATCAGGAGCCACAAATGGGAAGGAGGAGGAAGGTCTGGGGGTTAGTAGGCCCCAGAAAGAGGCAGCAGGAAGAGGAGACGTTGATAGGAAGGGAGTAGGACGGAAGAGCTGGTGTGAGGAGGCATCTGGAGTCGGGGAAGGGGACTACAGCTGTTGCTGTGTGGTACTGGGAGTGAGGGAAGAAACCTCAGCAGGTGAAAGAGACAGTGGTAGTGGGTGGAGAGACTACAGCTGATGGGAGGAGACAGTAGGAGTATAGTTACGAGCCAGAGCTAGAGGAGAGAGATTGTTTATGTGAAGGTAAGGGATACACTTGACGGCTAAATATGGTGGAATGAAGTTAAGGACCAGATCTGATGGTGGGAGAGTGATGTAGCAGGGCAAATGCCACAGTTAGTGTGATAGGCGATGGAGGCTGGAAACAGGGCTACATCTTGTGAGGGAAAAAGCTTACGAAATCTGGGAGGGGCCACTTCTATTAGGCGGAAGTTCTTAAAACAACAAAAAGCCTAAATTAGAACAAATGTTAAGAGCCATGTTACTGAAAGTACGGATAAGATTACACTTAAGAATGAATAGAGATAAACGAAGTGAACTTATTAACATAAGCCATTGAACGTAGTTTTCCTTTACACCAATTGCTGAATAGAAAGTTTTACATTTATTACTGTTTCGTGCTCCAAAGGCTTCCTTTTCCCTTGGTCATCACCTCCCCTTCACCTCCGTGTTTCCTGAGTCCTGGTCAGTCTTCTGTGTGGAACCACAAAGAGGGCCAATGTCAGTCGAGTGTTCACCAGTAGTACTGACAGAGGCGTTTATTTTGGTAGAAAATCATCCATGATAGTTACTGTTCTCGTGTCTTTGATTCGGGGCTTTACAGTCACATTCACGCGCCCTCTTAATCACGGCCCTAGATGGCCGGCATTACACAAGCCCGACGGACGATTCGCAGCCTTAGATATGAACTTCGCGACCCCAGTGTGATCTGGAGCCTTGATATAGGAAGGCTTGCTGTTATCACTACTTTGGTGACCGTCTCGGGTCCTGCCATAAACTACTGTTTTTCTTTAGATATACGCGTCACCCTCATTCCTTACGTTCTGTGACTAGAAAGGGAATCTCTGAGTAATGTGCCTTAGCTGAGATTGTAAAACTTCCCTGAACTTCAGCCTGATCCTGCTTACTGTTGAGTTACTTTTTTTGTCATCTTTTGCTGTTCCACCGTCTTCTGTTATCAGGAGTAAGTAGTAGTCTTTGGGAAGAGGATCATTTTAGCGAATTCCGATGTATCTTCATTGATTCCTGCTCCCTGTATGCCCCGTGCGTTGCTCCGGTCCTTTAATGCTGTTGCTGTGCTTTGTTTGGGTATTGGACGCCAGTGAAAGGATGCTATCTTTTTTTTACGCTATCGTATTAGCGTCGTTACTCAGTGCCATGGTGTAGCGTTACAGGACGATTCTCACAATGAGTTAAGTGACCCCTGATCACCAGTCGGCTACAAAAGTTCCTTATTAAACTTGTATATGTTCGATCGACAGATGACAATCATCATTCTAATTACTGGAATTGTGTGTGGATGTGCCAAATGTTTGGTTTCTTGGATGAATAAGGTAGCAGGTGGCCTACGAGGGGTCACTGGGCCTTGATCTTTCCTCTTCCTGATTGTCTCTGCATCTCTAAGAAAGGCAAGTACTTTTTGTTAAGAAAGAGTTAGAATGGTGATTAATGAACCGTTATGACGTCTGCTAAAGCAAAAGAATAATTTCTGAATATTCTTTCTGATGTGGTATTTTGTGATTGTGGGAAGTATAACTGCAGGCTATATGGAGTTGCGGATGTCTACTGCATAAGCTATGCCTATGTGTGTGTGTGTGTGTTTGTGTGTGTAGAATAAAGTTGGCAGGTACTTAGTAAGAATCGGGAATGAGTAGCTCTTCGCTCCTGCTCGTATGACAGGAAGTGAGCCAGTTTTGTACGTTACATTTCGAATTATCCGATAACATGATTAATAATTTGTAACTGATCGACTAACTTTACCACAAATGTTGCGGTGATTTCTCCAAAGTAAAAAAAAAAAAAAAAAAGAAAATATATGGACAGAATTGCATCTTCTGCAAGATATACATCACCTCGATCCCGACAGACGAATTTACAGGATTGTCATTTGTTTATCGCTGAAAGGAAATGGGAAATATATTTTCTCGTGGGACGGACGTATGGCATACCCCATTGTTATAAAGTGAAAGATCATTGTTATAAATACTTTTCCCTATTCAATGTGGCAGCATTGGTGTGGTGAAATCTGTAACACGGTAGGATTTGGATTTTCCCTCTGGCGAATCTGTTATAATACGCGCCCAGCTTCGTTGGTCGAAATGAAAGCTTATCAGAACTATTGTCTGACGAAAACTTTAGCTTCAGTCTCGGTAACTCAGCTGTCTCTCAGTTCACTGCTAGGAAACACCGGAACTGTAGTTCATTTACACTGTTCCTGACATAATCATTTTATTTTCACATGTGACGCTATCCTGTCTGATGGAAATGAAAAGAACTTCCGAAGTGACTGAATAACATCATTGCAGAATCGAAGAGAGATACACAACAATGCTTTGATATATCTGGGAATGTTGTTGCTGGTATGTCCATGTTTTTTATTAACACGAGTTGTCATCAGGGAGGTTGCGAGTGAGGACCGACGCCTCCAGCAGGTTGTTCATCACACTGGACAGTTACCGATGTGTGCCCTGAAGTTTGCGTGGGAAGTCACAGTTACTGTTGGAATGGTAAGGAGAGTTAGTTGGGTCGTGTGTGCTCTTACTAACTAGGATGATCTTACTGGTACTCCATTGGAACCCAGTCAACGCTTTGACCACCACATCTGTTCACCTCTATGTTTTTTTCTTTTTTTTCATTTCCACTAATTCCAACGGCAACATATCCTCTGTATGATCCCAGTCAGTCGCTCTGGCCTCAGTCGTCTCCCACGGCACCAGTTCAGCACCACGACCGCACCTTATCTCCTCAGCCCTGGTGAATCGCGTGACTCTCATACATCTGTACAACACCCCTGCTCACCCCCATAGAAGCCTGCTGACCCGAGATAACAACATCTGACCCCCTCACCTCCAGATTTACTGCAACCACCATAGACGATCCTCCTCAGCCAGATCTGATCTCGTGAACTCGAGACTCCCACGTATCCGCTGCATTATTGCCGTGACTGAATACTATTTGAAGGCTTCTGACGAGCACCTACGACTCCAGATCACCTCTACGACAGCGTTTGACTATCACGATTCCACGACCCTGCGTGCATTTCACCGCTTATGGTACCACGTGACTTCTCTCGGGCATTAACTGATGCCTAGGACACCAGGTGACCCTCCACAGTACCAGCTGACCCTATATCTTCACCAGGTTCGCTACGACCTCGGATTGTACCCACGACATCAGCTAACCTCCTCAGCTGGACGACACAATAACCCGAGATGTCCGCTTATGGCTCTGAATGACTCATGCTACAGTTGCTTCCAGCGACCAGAGATGACCCAGCACGACCCAGGGTGACCTGTCATGACCAGTTTATACCCTCAAGGCCACACATGGTACGCCTGGCAGCAGGTGTTCACGTAACAGATTGCCATAACACGCAACACTGATAAAATCTTTAATGGTTCATGTCTTCCCCTTCAAGGAGACCTTACGATCTGTATTACTTAGTAGGATGTGTGATGATCCTTTTCCATTTTTTACACAGAAGTGTGTGTGGCTTGTGGGTTATGGCGGACGGTTGACGTATCGTAATTTTACAACTGGTGAACTATTGTGGTGTTGGTACGTCACTGATACCTTGTTGGTACTTACTCGGTCGGACAGTCGTCCAGCGTTGTTGTACTGTTGTTGCGTCACAGGTGATGTGTTGTAAGTGTTACTGGTGTGTCGCTTGTGTATTGCTGGTGTGGTGTGGTACACTGTTGATATACCGGTTTTACTTGCGTGGGTGTATTACTGACGTATTGTGGATATGTTAACAGTGCATCGTTGATTTTCTGTTTGTACTGTATTGTGTGGTGTTGGATCTGTCATGGCTGTATTATTTGTATACTGCTGATATATTTTTGGTGTGTCAGCAATGCAATGATGATGTATTGTTAATGCATTATGGGTATATTGTTTATAAAATTTTGGCTTGTCAGTTATGCTTTATTGGTCAACTGTTAAGTGGAGTCCCGGCGCATTGATGGTAAATATTGTTGATGCATTACTGGTAGACTGCTAGTGTGTTATTTAAAAGCTAATATTACGATTTAGGGGATTTCATAGTTCGTTACAGGTGCTGCATTGGTCTGATGGTGTTGCTAGTATACTGTCAGTGTATTTTTCAAGCGAAGGTGTTACACTGTTGGTGGAATGCTAGTGTGTGTTACTGGTACATTGTTGGTGGGATGTTGATACACCAGTGTTACACTGTTAATGGTTGATGTAGTAGCTGTTGCTGGAGCGTTGTTAGTTGACTGTTTATACAAAGGAATTCAAAAGAATTCAAACATCAATAGGCCGCTGGTTCCTTTCGAGGCTCTTACTGACACTGGAAGAGAGAGAAACTCGTATATTGTATTCGTAATAGAAGAAATACATACAGATGATTCAAAGAGAAAAGTCTATAAATTATTCTTGTAACTGAGGAGGTGAAACTAATGTTAGTAGTGGAAGCGCTAGTCTTGGTTATTGGTCACAATCACGTTGGACGGGATCACGTTGGTCACATGGTGTGGGTCACGGTGGTCCGGGTCACATTGAAGTAATTCACGTTATTCTAGGTCACGTTTATTTGGGTCACTTTGACGCGCACGTTGCTCTGAGTGAAGTTGTTCCGGGTCACATAGGTGTGGGTCATGGTGTTTTGGGCCAGGTTTGCTGGGTCACGTTGGTAACGTCACGATGTTAAGGATCAGGTTGGTGTGGGTCTCGTGGGTCTGGGTTACGATGCTTATGGTGCCTTATTGACCTGAAGTACCAAGGCTTTTTAAGGGAAAATATGGGGACGTTGACATCCTAGAGACGAATTATGTCCGGACGCGGAGTTCCGATAACCAATCTTCTTGTTGACACAGTGTTCCTGTAACAATAACTTTTGTTGATATGTTGCTCCCGTTGCAATGGGATTTGTTGATATAGTGTTTCTTTGTGAACGATACCATTTCGAAGTGAGTGGATCGCCAATAACGTCGTTTAAATTGATATTTTGGCCAAGGGAAAAAATATTGTTTTCCTTGGCGAATCGAATTAGTGTTTAGCGTGAAAAATCGAGATGCGACCGTAACAAGATGGAGGTCTCTCCTCACTGTTTCTGCTGGCAAATTCTTGCCTTTGAAATTTCTTTTAGTAATGAGACTGTTAGTTGATTATGGGGAAAGTATTTTCTCAGATTCATCAGCAGACTAGCAGCTGAGGTCATTCAAAGGTGAGATGCCTGGGTAATTACCACATAAGGCAATTATGCTGTCACTATGGAAGTGAGGCGACAGTCACCAGTAACAAGGCTAGGAAGTGGAATCCAGGCCAGTCACCATGGTAATCAGACGACAGTCAGTACGTTCATGGCTGGGGAGTAGAAGCAATGTCAGGTAGGCAAAGGAATCATTGAAATGGTTGTTCCTTTATCATTTTCTTTGATCTCTACCTTTCCTCCTCAGTGTTCCTTATTCTCTACAGCCCCTCTCTCTCTCTCTCTCAATATTACATTTCTCGCTTCACCTTCCTCTGCCTTTATGTTCATCCTTGTCCCCTTCCTCTTCACGGGAAGACAAATAGTTCTTGGGTATCTCGAAGAGGAGCAGTGCTTTGCCCCTCGGAATATGAAAAGGAAGAAAACAAAGAAACTGCTCATTCTGCAACAATGTTATCATTCCTTGTGAACTCTGGAGTCTGCTGCTCAGAAATCGCTGACTGCGACGGGAAACATGACATCAGGATTTGATGTAAGGGACTTGCAGACAAGGCAGTGATATATAGGCCCATCATGTCACTGGAGAAGTGTTCCCCGTGGCCGTCCCAGCTAAGGCTTAACACAAGACCCCACCACACCAGACGTTATGCGTGTCCAGCTGGGTCTTCTGCCAGACGCGGCCACCGCCTTCCACGTTGCTGGTATCCACAGAGCAAAAGGGTCAAGTGTTGTTGGTGGGGTTACGGTTGGCAGGGGAGGGCCAGCAAGGACATTGCGATAGGTTAGTGTCCTCACGGGTGGAAGGGTTGGCGAGGGATGGCCAGGGTGGAGACCGCGGTACTTCAGTGTTTATCACTGATGAGAAAGTTGGCAGGGAGACCATTGTTTGTCATAGGTAGGAAGGTTGGCAGGGTGGTGGTATCGTTGTCGCTGGTGGGGAGGTTATTCAGGATGGTGCCAAGGTGGTGCCACATGATGGACGCTCATTATGGGTCATCGCTGACTCTTTTTTCCAGAGACGCAAAGGATTCAAGCATTAGCAGACCATTAGATCCTTCTGAGGCTCTTTGTGGTAATGGAAGATAAATCCCTGTACACTTTACACGTGTAAATAAGGAAATCTAGTGAGGTTAGTGGTGGACTTAGAGCGAAATGTTTATCGAAACTTTTCTTTAAAGGTTTCTATGGTACTGCTATTAACTACTACGATTAGTAAATCAGTTTCTATGTTGAAAATTCTTTTTTAAGAAAAGGTAGCTCCCCTCATTCGAAGTAAAATGTTTACCGCGATTTTATGTTCATTGTTACGAGTAGAATCAGACAAATCTGACTTTAGATACCATTTTTTAATGAAATTATCAAAGACTTTGATGGTTTTCAGTACCTGTAGTGAATGACCTCTTAACCTTCTCTTTTCTACTTTAGATAAGTTTAAGTCGTTTTGTTGGTCTTATGGGATTTGTTTCTCAGTCCAGGAATCATCTTGGTAACTTACCTCTGTATTTCAATTAGGGTGACCAAAACTGAATACAATATTCTAGATGTTGACGCACCTCTGAACTGAAAGGATTGACGATTAGTTCCATAGACTTAGGTCGACCTATAATCCAAAAAGATTTTGTTCATCATTTTTTTCCACTTTTTGATCTGCTTAATTGGCTTTAGGTTAACAGAGATCATTAATCTTAAATCTTTTTCCTCGGTTACCTTTTGTAGCTCGAGAATTCATGCTGTTTGATGCCTTCTCGTTACTGCCGATGAGTAAAACTTTGCACTTGTCATAAGTTAAAGTTCATGTACAACCTGTGAACCCAGCCCGTCAGCTCGGCTATGTTCAGTGTGAAGATACAGACGTTCATTATTTATTGTGATATGTTTCTCAGCTGAGTATCGTCTAAGAATTTTGATATTTAATACAACGCACTCCTTTATCAGTGCCATTAATACAAATGGGAATGAGAACCGGTCCCAACACCCAATAATCACTACTCTTTTCATGGCCACACAGCCAATTTTCTAACCACCGAAGTACAACCCCATCTACCCCATGTGACTTTACTTTTACTTGTAATCTCTGGTGCTGGACGTTATCAAACGCTTTCAGAAAATCTGGATAACGTGTAGATCACAGCATCTAGGTCACTTTAGTCATGCATATTCATTACTCTAAGTGAGAAATAATGCAGGTTTATCAGAAATAAACGGTTTTGTCGAAAACCATGCTCAGATTCGTCTATTGAATGGTGACCCCATAAATGATCGACACTTTTGTTTCGAGTTATGGTTTCTGTATGCTTATCAACAACATACATTCATTTTTCACTCAGGGATTTATTACCTTTTCGGGTATCAGTGTTCTATTGGCGAGCCTTCAGTCCTCCGGAACTTTCTCTGTAGAAAGCGGCTTATTGAACGCAGCAGGCAAAGGGCTTCACCAGCTCTTTTTCGTTACATTTACTCTGGTCCTGCTGTTTTATTTACCGTTCGTTTCGTACTGATAGGATATCTCCAACTTCTAGCAATGGAATCGGTTCCGGAAATGGCTTAAGCCCTCAGCCGTAAATTCAAATGAAAAAAAAAAAAAAAGAATCATTTAGAATTTTGCCTTGGCTTCATTTCCTTAAACCAAGTCGTCAATTTCCGTAATTTTTGGACCAATTGACTGGGTAATGACTCTCTTGCTTCTAACATAACTATGAGATTCAGGGTTTATTTTGCTATTATCAGCAGTTCACGTTGCATACTGACGTCCATTTTGACGTATATATATCACTTGGTCATTCTACGTAAATTTATATAATTTATCATGATGCTTTTTGTTTAATTTTCACCGAGTTTCTTATTTGCCGGTTTCTTATATAACAGACATTTCTTTATATCTCAGTTCCACCATTTTGACTCAGTTTCTGGATTTGACCGTCTGCCACGCATTGATATATAAATATTCCCTCCTTTACTTTTTGTCACTGAAGCTTTTCCAAGCTACCTCCATATCGTTTCCATTTAAGAATGTACTGTAATGCCAGATTTGCCTGTCAAGAGGAATGACAACTTTGAAATTTGCAAGTCTAAAATCTTTTATTATTTTATTTTTTACAGCTTTCAAGTTTATTAGCATTACTTCAAAAGTAATTTGTCTGTAATATGTTGTTGCAAACTTTTCTGCAACGTCGGCATTATTAAGAGAAACATGATTCCGAGCTAGAACCAAGTCTCATATGTTTACAGCGCGTTTACATTTATCAAGGAATCATCTGTTGGCACTATAAAGCAAATTTAGGTAGAACGCACTCCCGGATGAACTGGAAAGGGATTTTCCCCACATAGATAATGATATGTTAAAATCTCCCACTTCAATCGAATCGTGACCATTGCAAATTTCTGCTTTTGTCCACCTCTGGTGTCTTTGAAAGGGGCTTGTAAACTAACGCCACTTTTATATTAGCGAGCTTTCCTTTATTTCCACGAAAAAGTCGATATTATTGATAGCCACAACATTTTTGAGCACAAGATTAAGATCAACTTTAACGAAGAGCAATACACCACCGCGTTCTTTATTTTCCCTTCCACTATTAACCACAGAATGCCCAGGAAATGGGTGGTCAGAATGCAAATATGTGATTTCTAATATTCAACCAAGATTCAGAGACACCAATCACATCCTAAATTTCTTCCAAGGCAATTCTCTCTGGCTCTAATGTTTTTTCCTGTATTTATTGCATTATCATTAGATACTGTGATACATGAGCAAGTTTTGCTGCAAAAAATACTCACAAAAGGGGACAGGCTTGCTTCACACTGGCTGCGTTTACTTTTTCTCTTACTAATAAAACGAACGCGTAGACTAAGTAACTCCGTAAAACGCACATTAACGCGTTCGTTCAGGTATATCCCCATCGTTCGTATAAACGCCGTACTACGTGTAGAAATGATGCCTAAAGTTTCCTAACTCAACTCCTTCCTGTAAACAAAGGAGTTGATATGGTATTGAGACTGAACGCCGTACTGAGGAAGGCGTTTCCGGTGCTGATCCCGAACAGTATTCCTGAAATCATATATATATATATATATATATATATATTTTTTTTTTTTTTTTTTCCCCGAACAGGACGAGCAACCTTACGATATTCTCAGATAGGTGCACACACACACACACAAAAAAAGTGTCCTACCACTCTTTGGGTGAAACAATATGACACCACGGACGAAGGATTTTGAGAAATGTCTATGGATCTGGCCTCATATTGGTGACCTTGCTTTTCGTGACATTCCAATTTTTCGATTGCTGGCGACATTCTCTGTCCTTTGCCATAATGAATGTTTTATCGATTTCATGTTTCGATGGAAATAACTCAAAAAGTGGGACTCATACGTGTCACAGTCACGCTTACCGACCTTACCGAGACCAGACGAGACGTACTGATCATTTTGAAATTCATCCGACCCAACCAGGAAGATACTTTTTTTCTCTCACCGTGTGTACCCAGGTACGCTGACCACACTTTCACCGCTGCCGAAAATTTCCTCTCCCTTTCGCTGCTCCGTCCCTTGCCTTGCCCCCTTTTCCACCGTGATGCCTTTACTCCTCCTTTTCCCCTTCCCCTTCCTGCTCCTGCTTCAGTCAGCCAATCTTCCGGCACAAAGGAAAGGAATATCTCTGCATACTTGAACAACCCGGGTGCGCGGTTGTGTGAAGTCTTGGGATCCATCACTAAGCCCAGATGAGGCCACCAGAGTAAGGTGATATTCACAGCAATATATGCAGATTGAATATAGAGTCAAGTGATGAACATATGTGTACCCAAGAGAACCAGCCAACCACCCTTGACTTTCCTGAAGTTTGTATGTAGATTTTTCTTTTATATGAAAATGTTTCTTGACAGATTTTTTTGTTTTTCGTTTAAGAAGGTAGGTCACGTGGAGAGTATGAGAATAAGGAAGGCTCGTAGTGTTTTCCGCTAGTTAGTGTCTAGTTGAGCTTGTTTCATGTGCAGCGTCGCCTCCACTTCCAACCGGGACAGACAGCGTTGTCAGTCCTCTCTCTCTGCGTTAGGTGTGAATCCAGGGGGTATCGACTCGCTACTTCGAAGCTTTCAGCTCAAGCTACTTCCAAGCTTCATTGTGCGGAGTTTTCTTATCGTGTCGAGGTCATTAATAGCATCCGTACCGTCTCACTGTATTTGCTGTTAACATCAGTTTGGATAGACTCCTTCCTCTCCGTGGCGTGTGAACCTGAGAGTATCAACTGGTGAGTTCGAAGCCAAACGCGGGTAAACAGGGGCGTTCTCTCAGCTCAGGCCGTGAGACTACGCCAT
>JAYMFT010158862.1:0-12467 GCA_038088735.1 Panulirus argus | reverse complement strand
GGAAAGCGAACATCAAATCCTAACCCACGTGAATAATGTCATATCAATAAAAGCGCCCCTACCTTACAGGAAAAAAATTCTAGATTCGTCCTTTTTGTTTGCAAGTCTAGCATTACCACAGGCAACAACATGTAAATCAGTGGAAACAGATAAATGAAACGTATCATATCATCCCCGGCAGATCTGTTACAAAAGCTATCCAAAATCATTTTCAATATTTATAACGCGAATCACGCCATACAATATGGTGAACAATTGTTCGACACAAGAACTTGTATGTTTAAAGGAGTTCATGTTCAAATGTTTCCTACTTGTACGTTTTCTTTAGTAAGCGCCACGATCGTTCTCCCTCTCACCAGGAGCGGAAAGTCCCCTGTGACCTCCGATAACGACTCTACTGGTCACAAAATCCAGAGGTGCGAACGACACTCATGAGATTATCATATAAACTAAAAGAACAATGATCAACCTGTGATGAACAGTCATGAGAAGATGTGTTAATCTGAGGAGCATCAGTAGTGGGCAAGAGTGATCGATAAGCAGTGTGCAGGCAATAAAGGAGACAGGCCAACGCACCGCCTCTGCATTACCAACTTTCCTCTAGTGCTCCACAGTAAACACCCCCGTATGAATGCACACCATCACAGGTTCACACTGCCGCTTAGAAACAGCATTATACGCCACATTTATGACAATATAAGACATACACCAGGTTTCCAATGCTCAGACAATACAGTTTGCTTTTTGATATGGTACAAAATTTATGACAGACCACGGCCACTAAAATACTGCCCTACCATCAACCAACATTCAACACACTAACCACAATAAGACATCAGATAATTATGGATTTCACACAATTCTTTCCCGAGAGGCAATAATTATGAAATGTTATAAGCAATATAAAATTCATCCTCTCACACACCACTATCACTACATCCTATCCTGTAAACAGGAACTTGTCAGAGTCACTATTCTCATCCAACAGAGCCTCTAGCATCATCAAGCAAAATACGAGACAAACCTCCTGGAAACGCTAACATTAGTCAGTGCCACCAGAAGCATCAGTATCCAGATCAAACTAACGAGCCAACCCACACGGGTCCCAAGCAAACCGTACAATACTACGCTGAATTCTGGGTTACACCTTAAGGCTCATTTACACCTCTGGCGGAGTTCCACACGAGAAAATAAAACAACACTGCTCTAAAGCCTTACATAAACACCTCAATCCCCTCAGCTACGGGACCTTTAGTCAATTAAATATCATTTATTCATTTAAACGCAATGGGTTTATCACATATCACGCAACAATAAATGCAATCATAATAGGTGCAAAAATCAGGACATTCTCATTTTCATGAAAAAGAAGAAAAAAAAAAGTCCGAGTGCTTCCATTGACGTGAAGTGTAATGTGGGAGAGGATGACTAGGGTGACTGGCCAACGGTAAAATCCGTCCGAACAATAGCACAGAAACTTTTAACAATCAACATGAGACGCAACTGGCATTAAAGGTCATCTTTATGACAGAAGTCATCATCAGAGTCTCCACCAGTCTCCTACAATGACCAAGACCCGGTCTGACACTGGCACACATCACCCACGATAAACAACGGCAATATTAAAGTCATAAGAACGGTCAAGGTTACCCTGAGGGGAGGGGGGAGGGGGGGTGGAGCATCTAGCGACACTTGGCAGTCGACGGGTCTCTCTCTCACACACAAATCCCGGCCACAAAAACGGTCAGGAATGCACTTTAGAAACAGCGGAAAGCACTCACCAGTACACATGGAGACGATGCCACACAGGAGAAACAGGAGGATCCCTCGGATCCGTGGGCTTCCGCTCCTCACAAGCAGCGAACTCGGGTCGCTAGGAGTTTAAAGCTAGGCTGTCTATGACGACCCCCACCAGAGGCACCATCAAATTCTTATGTCACCGTCGCTCAGGTGCTGTTAACACGAGGGATGCTCTACTGGGGCTTACCACATGCACAAGGTCGTCTGCACCAGATAATATATAAATTCACAGCCGTACTAGGCACGGGAACATGACAACACGAGGAGCAGTAGCTGGAAACAACAATACTTTACTGTTCTAATTTCCAAAAACCTTACAACGTTTTAAGTTCCGTTGTTTCCCGGGCCGACCAAAACCAACGGTAAATTTCCAACGGCCAGTCTTAAGCGCTGATTGTTGTCATGGGTCGCTACTTCAGGCGCACACCACTTTCTACTGTGCATCTTGCAATAATTGTACACACACATACATGAACAACGTACATGATGACGAGAACCGTACACACGTACGTATGTGAAGATCAAGGTCGTTCACATTACCACGTGAACGAAAGGGTAAAGTGTGTCATATACCTCAAGTACGGAGGGTGGAGATTAGTCTGGCCTGCTGGTAGTGGTCCAGGCTGCGGGGTAGGTGTGGGGAGGCTGTATGAGGCCGGTGGGCCAGGTATGGTAAGTGTACACTCACTACCACGTTACCTAGGTTAGCCTTACACAACACAACACAACCAGCACACACACACTTGTCACCAGTGAGAACCACACCAGCCTCAGTGTTCGGGACGCCCACACCACAAGCCGTCACACCGTGACGACCCGCCCCACTCCCTCCCTGGCCCCGAGCACCTCCACACGCCACACACCTCCAGGAGCTAAACGCCTCCTGCGACAGTCACCACGATGACACAGTCTGCTGCAGGCTACTGACGAGGTATACAGCGTTGAGCACCAGGACGAGCGTGGTGTTCTGGCGGCGGCGGAGGGGCGACTGGTGTAGCGGAGAGACGTCGTCGACGGCAGCAGCACCGCCGACCACCAACCAACCCACCGCCACCCCGCTACACCGTACCCACCTGCCCTACACCCCGATACTACACACACACCCGACTTACACCTCCCTGGTAGCGACACATCCACTTTGCTGGCCGGCTGCGGCGAGTGCCTGTGATGCTGAAACGGTAAATACGGTCAGGGAGGCGGGCTGAGGGGGAGGAATCAAACCTCACTACCTGAAGCAACAAACACGTGAGCCGCCACCACCGCCAACGGCAGCCTACAGCTTGTCATGAAGATTCTCTCTCTCTCTCTCTCGTTTTGACAATCAAAGAACTATTTTCACTTCCCAGCATCAGGCCACAGAGCCAACTGTTCCACTCTCAAAAGTACTGAATAATATTCTCCTTCCTAACAACAACAGTATAACTCAGAGAAACCACTTTTAATTAATCAAAGTCTAGTACGAGTATGTTCACCCACCGACGCAATCAACTTCATCAGCTGTTTGCTATTCGCAGTGGGGCGATAATAACACTTTCACCGTCTCCCAGTAATGCAAAAGTGACGTCTCCAACCCAGTGGTATGCTGGGTTCGTAAAGGCTCGCGCAGGCTAATCGTCCACAGCCTTAGGGTTATGGTATTGCAGGGACCCTTCGGTGCAGAGGGACACATTCACATGCAGAGTGGGGTGCGAACTGCCCCGCCCGTCCTTGCTTTTCCACAGGCAAGGCACACGGGACACACCCAGCCACTGGTGACCGGTATTTCTTGCCTCTAACAGAAGCCGGTCCTCACGGCCACGTAATAATCTGGCTCTCTATAATCTTTAAAGGAGAAATACATTTTCCATTCATTCTGACGCCATGCATACATCATAACCCAGGAAGGTGACAACCACCTCCGAACATGCCGACAGTGTAAGTCTTTCATAAGATGAAAAAAAAAAAAATACGGAGAGGAAAGAGTCTGACTGAGGGGATTCACAACATACACTGCAACAGCCTTAAGCTCCGTTCACACACCATACAAAGTAACAGGTTTTCAACAAAGGCACATTTCATTACAAATAACAGTATAACAAAAACGCCAAAAGAAACGGAGAGATCACAGGGACATCTTTTACAGGCCTAGGCCAAGGTATGTGTCCCAACGGGATCCCGGGCACGTCTTTAACAAGCATAGGCCGATACAAGAAACGGATCGCCATTCGAGACACGTCTTTAATAAGCCTCGGTCAAGGGAGCTGGCGGATGGGGGTCCCCAGGTACGCACGCCTTCGGCAGGCCTTGGCCCACTTGAGCGTGGAATCGCGACCCCAGCAGGTACGTCATTCATAAACCTACGTGGACCCTAGGGAGGCCTATGCCACGCCTGGCCCGAGGTAGGACCACACGACAGGTATCCCAAGTGGGCCCGCGTGACAGTTCTTGACAAGTCTGATGATGGCCGATAACGGCGCTATACATGACCACAACTCATTGGCATGAAGTGCGACAGAGTCATCATCTGACGCGCTGTACTCGCACAAGCTTCGCCAGACCCTCTCCCCAGCAGCCCCACTACAGATCTGATAACCTTAAAAAGAAAAAGAAAGAATGGAAAAAAAAATAGCCGGGAAGAAATTATGGAAAAAAAAAATCCCGAGTATAAGGCGAGGGGGGGTGGGGGAATGGAGGACCTCTGACAGTGTAGGGGCGGGTGTGTTTTGTTGGTGTTGGAGGTTATTGTGCTGGTTACAGCGTCTATCTAAACGGTCATATACAGCTATTTCATTCATGATGGGGCCATTCCACTGTGATGGGGGGTTATACTGCCCATGATATGCTTATTTTCACGATGGGGCTATTTTTGCATAGGAGCAAGAGGGCTTATTTGGCGAGTAAGCGGATACTATTTTTAACTAAGAGATGAATCTCTTGCATCATTTACAGACGGGCAGTTGTTTTAAGTCAAAACTTACGTCAACAAACCTATTACCAAGGGTGCCTTCGGTGAGGTTATCTTGTGAATTCACAAACGCAGTTACTGAAGTCACACACACACACACACACACGTGAGCGCACAAAGTGATGTAGAGAGCAACAGTAGATAGGTATCGCCGTTAAAGTAGGAAACAGCCACTGCAGTTTCAGGACGTCCGTCAGGAAACTGATGCAAGGTCCTGAGGTTACTGGGGTGCTGTGGGAGCACTGGGGGGATTGCTGGGAGCAGCACCGTCAGAAATACACGAGGGAGACGACGGCCCATTCCTCAGGCAGACCCAGGCAATCCCCCGCCAGGACAAAGCCGAGGAAAGAACAGAAAAGTGTAGGACAACACACGATATATAATGCCTCGGTTGAACACGACTGTGGATAAACACCGTGCCATTTCTCGTGGCAGTGACTGCATGCTTGTCCGCCGCAGTTTGCTTGCTGGGGCACAGACGGGAAGCCTGGCTGAGTGTTGTCACACATGTGCCAATGTAGACAAGAGGCGGTGCGCACGCTGGCCTTGCCTCCGGGATCGTAGCGCGACGCTGCTACGTTGTCCTACGTCACTCGTTATTTTTAGACAAGCCCACTAAAATGGGAGGAACGTCTACTGACTGCCCTCCTCCCCTACCCGTATTGTGTCTACATGTCATCTGCAGCGTGTACGTAATATGTATGTCTCTGTCTGTCTGCTTACCTATTTGTACTGCATGGAGGGGAAGTTTTACACCCATGAGGCCCCTCAAACGTGTGTGTGTGTGTGCACGCTAGCGGTCGCCACTGATTCAACAATAGGAAATGGTTCAGTTCGGCGTCAAGACACGACAATCAACACTGTGCCACAGGCAGAAAGAACAATAATGACCTTGAACACTTAAAAGAGTTTTATACATACACAGACCACAGGGGCCCTACTGTCCAAGCCAGGTGATCCGGCCTTAACACTAAGGAATAGATACAGTCCCCTTGAAACCAGCAGAAGAAAGGAATAGCAAAACAAAGGCTATTTGCCCACACTCCACACCCTCCAGCTACACGCCGGATAGTAAACAGGCAGAGGAAATACCTTGCCAAACTAAAATGCCTGAAGAAAAGCTTTATGGGAAAGTTAGAGATTCAGAGTGAATGTAAATGCCATGCATCCCTTCACCAAAATCATGCAACCCTTCACTATATGTATTAAGAGAAAGTGCAATAATATAGATCAACTTTGTGAGCTCCAGACTCACAACTTACCACATGTGTCACTCCTTATGTGTAAGAATTAGATGATAATTCCTTCTCGTTCCCTTAAAGTGGACCGCAAGGATTAATCAATGTTGAAATACGTTACCGCAGTAGGGCCAAGGCGGGATAATTGGCTGAGAAGATACTACCATACTACCACTACGTTACCATGATCAGCTACGAGTATTATCCAGTACCGGAAAGTGACACACACAGGTGATAGTCGAACCTAACTTGGAACACATTAACTGTGTTCCTCTGAACAACAGAAAAGTCAAGAACATAAGAAGTCTGACTGATGCTGCTCACCTGGTGCTGTCCAGTGAGGAGCAGCAAACCTTAACACCAACCCCCTGACAACCACACTACGTACCACCCTTGGCTGTTACGCACCGGCCTTAAGGTTTAAGTCAAGGGCCAGATCATCACAGACAAGGGTCGTAACGTCGTCTTCAGTGGTCACACCCTTATGCTTCAGGGTTTAATGGTGACTGGCGTTTCCCCACCGACTCCACCATGACAATGTCCATATACGTCCGTACACTGTTACGCCACACGCCTCTCACACGTCTTGCAGTCGTAAGGTGGACAGGGTCTCGCATGGTACATGTCAAAACAACCTCTGGTGACTTGTCAACCTACCTTATATATATATATATATATATGAGAACCACGAGAAAAAATGAAACACCTAGTCAAAAGTGCACTTTCGTGTGATTACTACATCTCCCCTCACGATGTATTAACACGAAAGTGCAATTGGGACTTATCTTGTCTCGTTTTCTCGTGGTATTCAGCAAATACTAGATCACGCGCATCACTGTGACCTACTGAAGTATATATATATATATATATATATATATATATATATATATATATATATATATATCCCTTGCTTGATCACCGTTTCCTTCGTTAGCGAGGTACCTCCAGGAACAGACGAAGAGAGGTCACACCTGCTCACATCCATTTTCTAACTGTCGTGCGTAATGCACCGAAACCACAGCTCCCTACCCACAAACAGGCCCCTTAAACCTTTCCATGATTTTCCCTGGACGCTTCACATGCCCTGGTTCAGTCCACTGACAGCATGTCGACCCCACTATACCACATCGTTCCAATTCACTGTATCCCGCACATGCCTTTCCCCTCCTGCATGCTCAGGTCTCGATCGCTCAAAATCTTTTTCACTCGATACTTTTATTTCCAATTTGGTCTCCTGTTTCTCCTTGCTCCCTCCACCACTGACCCATATATCCTCTCTGTCAACCTCTCCTCACTCACTCTCTCCATATGTCCAAAACATTTCAGCACACCTTCTTCAGCTCTCTCAACACACTCTCTCTTACCCTTTCAATACTTACTCGATAAAACCACCTCACATCACATAATGTCCTCAAAGATTTCATTTCAAACACAACCACCCTCCTCTGCACAATCTTATTTACAGCCCATGCCTCGCATCCATATAATATTGTTGGAACTACTAAACATTCAAACATACCCATTTTTGCCCTCTCAAATAACAATCTCTCTTTCCACTCATTCTTCAGTGCTCCCAGAACCTTCGGCCCCTCACCCATACTATGACTCACTTCCGCTTCCAAGGTTCCATTCATTGCCATGTCCACTCCCAGGTATCTATACTCTTCATCTCCTCCAATTTTTTTCCTTTCAAACTCACATCCCACTAACCTGTACCTCAACCCTGCTAAACCTAATAACCTTGCTTTTTTTTTTACATTTGTTCTCAACATCTTCCTTTCACACACCCTCTCATATTCAGTCACGAACTTCTGCAGCTTCACGCTCGAATCCGCCACCAGTGCTGTATCATCAGCAAACAGTAATTGACTCACTGCCCAGGCCCTCGCATCCCCAAGAAACTGCATACTCACCTCTCTCCCAAGACTTTTGCATATACCTCCCTAACTACCCCATTTATAAACAGACTAAACAACCATGGCGGCATCACCCACCGCTGCCGCAGACCAACCTTCACTTGGAATCATTCACTCTCCTCTCTTCCTACTCGTACACATACCTTACATCCAAAATAAAGATTTCTCACAGCTTTTAGCCGTATGGTAAGACTTTTCACAAGTCATCACTGTCAACCCTATCATATGCCTTCTCCAGATCCATTATTGCCATGTACAAATCCATCCGCTTTCTAAGTTTTTCTCACACATATTTTAAAGCAAACAACTGATCCACACATCCTCTATCACATCTGAAACCAGATTGCTCCTCCCAATTTGATGCTCTTTACATGCCTTCACCGTTTCATAAGCAACTTACCAGGTAAAGTCAACAAATTAAATGTATGGGAATGGACATGGCGGCATATGGAAGAGGAAGTGAGTCATAGAAAGGGAGTGGGGACGAAGGCTCTGGGAGCACGTAAGAATGTGTGAAATGATAGGTCGTTATCTGGGAGGTAAAGTAGTTCCAATAATGGCATATGAATGCAAGGCATGGGCTACTGATGATGAATGTGTTGGAAATTAAATGACTGAGGACTATATGTGGCGTCAGGTGGTTTGATCGAGTAAGATATGAAAGGGCGACGGAGAGGTGTGGTAATAACAAGAGTGTGGTTGAGAGTGCTGAAGAGGGTGTACCAAAATGGTTTGGACATATGGAGAGAACGAGAGAGGAAAGGTTGGCAAAGAGGATTTATGTAACAGAAGTGGAGAGAACAAGGAGATGGGCGTGACCAAACTGGATATGGAAGGGTGGAGTTCAGAAAAAAAAAAAGTGATCGGGGCTTCATAATGCAGTAGGGTGAAAGGCCTGCACGGGATAGAGTGAACCCGAACCGTATAGTATACAGTGGTCAACGTACTGTCAATGGACTGAACCAGGGCATGTGAAGCGTCTAGATTAAACCATGGAAAGGTCTGTAGGGCCTGGATGTGGATAGGGAGCTGTGGTTTCTGTGCGTCACACATGACAGCTAGAGAACAGATGTGGGTAACACCTGGACTCTTTCGGAGAAATTGCTCTTAGGATATCTATCTATCTATCTATCTATCTATCTATCTATCTATCTATCTATCTATCTATATATATATATATATATATAGATAGATAGATAGATAGATAGATAGAGAGAGAGATAGATAGATAGATTAGTGGTGTGGATGTGTGACGAGTGGTGGGAGAGGCCCCACAGGACCCTCGTACCGACATCGGACTGAGTCCCTGCCCTCTAGAACATCCTTGTGTACTAGAATATGTCACGTGGTATGGAAACCTGACCGTCGTGAGGCAAAGACAAGGGCGTATCCCTCCTCCTCCTCCTCCTCCTCCTCCTCCTCCTCCTCTTCCGCTGGGGAACGGGGAAGATCGGTGCGTTACCCCATCGTAACACTTTGTAACACGGTAGTGTTACGGTACTCTAGCCCCTGGGATGTGACAGACAGAGACCCACGCTCCTCTGTGACCACAGTTACTCCTGTTATTTTGCGCTACCGCCCACAGGAAGGCCACGGGCCGCAACCCGCGGTAGACGAAAACACCGCCAGCGGCGATGGCTTCACCTCCCTCGCTTCTCTGACCATCGCGTCTGAAGGTGAAGCTCTCGGGTGGCGGGACCGATCGTCCGAAATGCATATAGACTTAGTTCCACTAGGCTCACCATCTTCCACTGTCTTCCTCAGTGGAGCAGATCAGATGGGTAAGATCATCAAAAGGGTTTTGGAAAATATGTAGATCTCAAACACACTCCTTTTCGTTTAACATCTGGAAGACCTCATAATAGAACGAGAGGGACATTCGTTTTGCCTCGTTAAACCGTGAGGGGCGAAAAGTGTTTTTTTAATGCCAATCCGGATTTATTTTTTTCGTTTAGCATCTGGAGAACCTCATGAAAAAAGAACGAGAGGGACATTCGTTAAGCTTCGTTAAACCGTGAAGGGCGACATGGGTTTTTATATATACAAATCCGGATTTTAACAGGATTAGAGATCGAGCATTACAGGAACGTGTGTTGTCTGCCGCCAGGGGTTTAGTATGTAAACAGACTCCATGTGAGACTCGTTTCTCTTGGTAAGAGGGTCCACACCCACGACCAGGCAGGACTTGGGGGATGGTTCTTTTGGGTATAGACAGCATATGGGTTTCAGGGGTGAAGCACGCCCGGAATATTGATATTGTGTACCTCTCATGGCATACGAAGTGGTCGGGGGAAACCCCAGAAAGGTCTATGGGGTCTGAAGCTACCAGGGGGAAACCACGGAAGGGTGTCTGGGGTCTGAAGCTTCTGGAGGAAACCATGGAAGGGTCTGTGGGGTCTGGAGCTACCGGGGGAAGCCCCCAGAGAGGTCTATAGGGTCTGAAGCTACCCCGGGAAGCCCCCAGAAAGGTCTGTGGGGTCTGAAGCTACCGGGGGAGCCCACGGAAGGGTCTGTGGGGTCTGAAGCTACCGGTGGGAAACCACGGAAGGGTCTGTAGGGTCTGAAGCAACCGGTGGGGAGCCCACGGAAAGTCCGTGGGGTTTGAAGCTATCCGGGGAAGCCCCGAGAAAGGTCTGTGGGGTCTGAAGCTACCCGGGGGCGCCTCGGAAAAGTCTGTAGGATCTGAAGCTATCGGGGGAACATGGTAGGGTCTGTGGGGTCTGAAGCTACCTGGGGGACCTCGGAAAGGTCTGTAGGTTCTGAAGCTACAGGGGGTAAACCACGTAAGGGTCTGTGGGGTCTGAAGTTACCGGGGTAAATCACTGAAATGGTCTGTGGGGCCTGTTTGTGGATAGGGAGCTGTGGTTTCGGCGCATTGCACATGACAGCTAGAGAATGACTGTGAGCGGATACGGCCTTTTTGCCTTTATTCCTGCCGCTGCCTTGCTAATGGACGGAACTGCGAACAAGTATGAAATAAGAAAAGAGTACCGGTCATAGCCTCAAGGTCGTGTGCCTGTCATAGCCTCAAGGTTGTGTGCCTGTCATAGCCTCAAGGTTGTGTGCCTATCATAGCCTGGTGGTGGTGGTGTTCAGGTCGGCTCTGGTTGAGGCTTCGGGTCTCTGGGCTGCCTGCCTAGCATGGGGTGTCCCGCCAGGCAGTACCCATGAGATCTGGTGGGAACCCAAAAATGGAGGATCTTGATCCACGACTTAAAACCCGCCCCTTCCCTGATAATCCCTCCCCGAAATTAACCCCTCGCTGGAGCGCCGGGGTCCTACCTGGTACGGGCGGTCAGCCGTCCATCGGAATCAAAGAGGGAGGGAGGTCGGGCTCTTCAATTTGTCGGGTTAATTCACCATGTTATTAACTTGTGACTTGGGGGTTGTTGCCTGTAATTTACCCCCGGCGCCTCCCACGGGGGGTTTTTGGCCATAAGATATGTGTTATTAGGTCGTTAGTTGAGCCGAGGGAAGCGGCGGAGACCGCCTTGCTAGCCTCACGCTCTCGTTTTTTTTTTGGGGGGGGAAGTAGAAAGGGTTTGTGGGCTTGCTAGACCCCATGAGGTCCGAGGGTCTCCTGTGCGGAGGGGTCTGCGATGGCCTGTCTGCAACATCCAGCTGGGGTTTGGTGTGTGGGGGGTGTCTGCAACGGACGGACTACACCTAGCGATGTGTGTGTGTGTACGGGGTGGGAGGGTCTGTGTGATGAATTAAGAACATCCATTCGATGCAACTGGGGTCCGTTACAGCCTACCAAGATCTAGGAACTGGAGGGGACGTTTGTGACTGATGAAGAGATCAGAAACATGAGAGACTAGGTGTGGTAAGAGTAGACAGGCAACCAGATGGGCTGAAGGACATGTACCCATAAACTACGTCTGACTAAGGAAGCACAAATTTATACCAGTCGTGGACTTGGAGCGAAGTCTTTGCCAAAGTCTCTTCTGAAACGAATCTTTTGGTGCAAAGGACTGGTACTTGATTGCTGACATCCGCTGGGGTATCAGTGCATGTTACACGGAAGTTTAAATCCTTACCACTGCATCACCAACGTGGAATATATATATATATATCTTTCATTCCATTATTCTCTCACGACGAGACGAAACCGGGTGGGTGGGTCTTGAGTCATCCGACCACCACGACAATCTCCTTAACATCAGGGGCCTCGACGAAGGCAATTAGTCCCCAGCACGACGGCGTTGAATGCCAATGAGACAAGAGTAGCTTAGGGGGGTCCGGTTCCTCCTTACCGTGTGCCGGAGGTGTCCCTCGAACCGGTTTGTTAATCTGGGATATCCTCTGCAACGATCCGTCCGAAGCTCCGAACTGCTTTGCGAGACCCGTGGTGTCCCAGCAGTGGCGGAGGAAGGCATAGAAGACCCGCCTGCACTTCAGTTACACTCGGAAAGTAGCCAGACTTTGCCACTGCTGTAGATAGTTTGAAAAGTAGCCAGATTTAGCCCTGCTGTAGGTAGTTTGAAAAGTAGCCAAACTATGCCCTGCTGTAGGTAGTTTGAAAAGTAGCCAGACTTTGCCTTGTTGTAGATAGTTTGAAAAGTAGCC
>JAYMFT010158851.1:0-12467 GCA_038088735.1 Panulirus argus | reverse complement strand
CACTTCGTATCATTATTTACGCACGAGGAGAATACAAACATTCCGGTTCCACAGCATATTTACAAGGGGGACGAAAGTGGGAAGCTATACGATATAGAAATAAATAGATATGAAATTTTGAAACAAATAGAACGATTAAAAGTAAACAAGAGTCTTGGGCCAGATGGCATTTATGCGAGCGTCTTGAAAGAATGTGAGAAGGAAGTTAGTGTTCCGCTTTAAACATGTCTAAACAAGTCTCTGGAATCAGGCGTAGTTCCTAAGCAATTGAGGACAGCAAATGTCGTTCCCATTTTTTTCGAAAGGGGATAGATCCATTGCCCTAATTATCGTCCTATCAGCTTGACATCTATTGCGGGAAAATTTCTTCGATCAATTATAGCGGACAAAATACGGGAACACTTGGAGAAACATTATCTCATTAGGGATTCACAACATGGGTTTACAAAAGGAAATTCATGTCTCAGAAACCTTCTCTTCTTTAATAAAGTATTTGAAACTGTTGATCAGGGTAAAAGTTATGATACTGTATACTTAGACTTAAGTAAGGCTCTTGACAGAGTATCTCACGATCATCTGCTCAGTAAAATAACGGCACACGGCATTGGGGGTTGTATATTTAATTGGATTATGGCGTGGTTGACTGACAGAGAACGAAGGGTATGCATCAACAGAGTTACATCAGACTGGGGCAATGTAGTCAGTGGTTTTCCTCAGGGGTCAGTCTTGGGACAATTCTTGTTCATTGTATGTATTTATGATTTGGATATGGGAATAACCAGCGAATTAAGTAAATTTGCCGATGATAAAAAATAAGGGCTGTAATAAACTCAGATGAAGATTCGGTGAAATTGCAGAGGGACTTAAACAGATTATCAGAGTGGGCGAGTACATGGAAAACGAAATTCATTATAGATAAATGCAAAACAGTTGGTGTGGGTAAAGACAGGAACACTAACTGCAAACTGGATAATATTACTATTGGTAAAATAGAATGCGAAAGAGATTTAGGGGTACTGATGAGCAAAGATCTTAAGCCGCGGCAACATTGTATCAAAGTGCGTATTAAGGCTAACATGATGCTAGGGTTCATTAATAGGACTGTTAGCGATAAAACGCCTAGAGTATTACTGCAAATTATCCTGCGTTGGCGAAACCATATTTGGATTATGCGATACAGTTTTAGGCTACATACTATGCTGTTGATATAGATTGTTTCGAAAGAGTACAAAGGAGAATGACAAAAATGATCCCTGAAATTAAAAACCTCACTTATGAAGAAAGGTTAAAAAGGCTGAATTTACGCTCACTTAAGAATAGGAAGGCTAGAGTGGATATCATTGAAGTTTTTAAACCGGTTAAGGGCGTTAATAAAGGTAGCATGAATAAAGTCCTTAGAATGGTGCCACCGATTAGGACAAGAAATACTGGATTTAAATTAGACAGTAATAGATTCAGGTCGGATGTGGGTAGATATTGGTTCAGAAATAGGGTAGTAAATTTATGGAATAAGTTGCCATGGACAGCAGTGAAAGCTTGGTCTTTAGGTAGCTTTAAATGAAGGTTGGATGTGTTTATGGCTTCAGGCTGTTGATTGTAAGGTGGACAGATTCAGGACCTACGTAGGCCAATAGGCCTCTTGCAGTGTCCTTACTTCTTACGTTCTAATGTTCTCAAAATTGTATTGAAATGGAATATTCTACATTGTATTCTTTGAGCGCACACTGAGAAATATATATAAGGGAAGCAGGGAAAACCGTTTGTTAATGTCTTTCGTCCGTTACACCATATTGCCTAATAAAAAAATAAAGGATATTCTTTTTTCTTTTTTGTGTGTATATCATACATAGGTTTTGTCTTTCCACAAATCTCCTTGTTCTCCTTGTTCCCTCCTCTTCTGACACATTTATCTTCTATGTCAAACTTTCCTCATTCATTCTTTCCATATGTTCAAACAATTTCAACACACCCCCTTCTACTTTCTCAACCATTCTCTTTTCATGACCACACATCTCTCTTACCCCCCTTCATTATCTACTCGATCAGTCCATCTCACACCACTTATTGTCCTCAAACATTTCATTTCCAACATATCCACTCTCCTCCGTACAACTCTATCTGTAGCCCATGCCTCGCAACCATATAGTATTGTTGGAACTACTATTTCTTCAAACATACCCATTTTTGTCCTCCGAGATAACGTTCTCTCTTTCCAACCATTCTTCACCGCTCACAAAACCTTCGCCCCCTACCCCACCCTATGACTCACTTCCGCTTCCATAGATCCATTCGCTGCCAAGTCTACTCTCAGATATCTAAAACACTTCACTTCCTCTAATCTTTCTCCATTCAAATTTTCATTCAAAATATCTTACTCTCGTTTGTCCTGTTTTTCAGCCCCTTTACCCACCTCTTGACCTACATAATGCACTCCTCCCAGCAAGTAACACCCATAAACCTCTCTCCTCTATTTCACTCGCAGCTTAGCTCTTTCATTCTGCTACTCGCTACCATGTAACACATTACCATTCCTCACCTTCCGTCGAAAACCACATTTTGTGCATGAAATTATAACTGACGCAGGAATCTTTTTCACTGCAGGTTTATCTATACATTAACCCTGTGTGACTCTACAGCCAGCGAGAGAGAGGGCTCAAGTAGTAAAAAAGTGGCCCCTCCCACGACCCCTATAAATTCAAAGTATTCTCCTCGGACTACACTTTATTGTGTGACTGCTGCCGCCAGCAGTAAGAGGGCGGATTCAGGTGGTACTGTACTGGCCCCTCTCAATATCCCGTACCCTATGTATTTGATAGGCTTTTGGTAGGTGTTAGGAAAAACAGCGAAACCGTGGAGAAACTATATGTTAGGATTAAAGGGTGAGAAGAGGAAGCTGGGTTCTCGGGGGCAAAAGCGGTTGCGATACAGGAAACAGACACAGGTGTATCATCTAGGTTAGAGAGCTTAGATAGCAGGATAGCAACCGTTGAGACGAAGATGGAAGATACTTCCACTTTCCAACCTGCAAGGAAAACTTGTCACCGCATTACCGAACAACCTACTAACAACGAACTCTAAACTCACAATAGGTTTAGAGTACTAGATTGTGAAGTACAGGATGACCGTAGCATCATCCTGGTCGGGGACTTTAAAGTCAGACATCAGGACAGGAGCTCCGTGCAAAGGGTAGAAATAGGAAGAACCGGTGATATCCAAGTGCTAGGACAGAACACGTACGTGCTGGATAGGTTTGACGACATAGTCTCAAACAATCCCGAGGATGTGATTTTTGTCGTTCAGGTGGGCGAGAACAATGCAGTTAGTGGAAGATCGGAAGAAATGTTAGCGAAGTATAGGGAACTTATTAGCAAGTGTAAAGAAAATCGTAGGAAAGTTATAGTATTGGGATTGCTGCCATGTTACGACGTTGATGCCTGTACCCTCAGTAGAATGCTTTTTGTGGAGAGGGGAAAATTTTGCTTAGTATAGACCTTTGCGACCATTTTAGTCATGATAAATCTGCACGCTAGGGATGGTCTTTACTTAAATGGAATAGGGAAAGCTCGCCTTGGCAGAGTATGAGATGAGAACATTAGGCCTTCTTTTCATTAGAGTTAAACAACTCAGTAGAACAAATCACGGTCGAGCTAACGAAGGAACTAGGAGAAATGGGGAGGGGGAGGTGGTAGCCGTGGGAGGTGTGTCGGTGTAGGGGGAAGCTGAGTGTGAAAGGGATCTAAGGAATAAGGCGTCCAGTTTGACCACTATAAAGGTAACGGTAGAGGATGGATGGGACCTCGGCGGGAGGAATCCTCGGGGATTAGTTTCAGAGCAATTAGCAAAGAAAGGTCAAGTACGGTCAGTTGGGGACAACTCAGGCTGTATAAGCAGTGGGTTAGCACACCTACAGATAACTGTTTGGATCAAAGCTGGTAGGGTTCAGTGCGGGGAGGGTCAGTATAAGGCGGCGAACCCAAAACAGATGGAGAACCGTCTCTCTCCCGCTGCTGCACAAGCAGACATTAACAGTGATAATACAAACACGCATACCAACAGTAAAGAAAAAAGGCCAATTCAGTCCAGAAATCATCTACAAGGAAAATCAGTTTAATATACACAAATGCGATGAACTTATATCCCATGCAGTGACAAAAGAAACGAACTTTATTGCAATCTCAGAAACGTGGGTAAACTCTAAGAATAAACACTTAATCACCAAGTTAGCAACACATGGATACAAACTATTTACGAAAGGTCGCTAATGCAGAGTAGATGGTGGAGTTTTGATCTACGTTGATAACAATTTAAGTTCTATTAAAATAAACAAAGTAGACACACACACTTATATTGACATTACCGACAAATTCAGAAGTAAACCACGTCTAGGTGTTATTTACGGATCTCTTAAGCAAAAAGAAGACGACGATAAGATGCTATACAACGGAATCAAAACTATAACAAACAGTAAAGAGATTATAATGGTAGGAGACTTCAACAGTCCAAACATAAACTGGAACACGTTAACAGGTGACCGAGAGGAAACGAGACTAATGGGGTTGATTGAAGACGCTTTTGTAGAATAGTTAATTAAAAAAACAACTAAAAATAAAAACATTTTTGATTTTGTTCTCACCAGTGACACTAGCTTAATCAACTCTTACAAAGTAGGTGAGAGTTTGTCAAACAGTGATCACAGTTTAATAAGCTTAGAAATTATTTTAGATTATGAAATAAATGACAATAAACTCTTGATTCCAGATTACAGGCGAGCAGATTTTGAAAATGCTAGACACGAAATTCTCAGTACGAATTGAATAAAACTTCTTGATGTTCACACAGTAGAGGAAACGTGGAATAATTCTAAAAACACATTACTCGAGAATGAAACCAAATATATTCCACGAATTACGATGGGAACTTGCAACATTTCAGAACCATCACGGATGGATAGGAGAGAAGGAATGATTTACCAAAAGAAGAAAACATATAAGAAATTCATCAATGGGAACCAATGAAAATCGCCAGGAATTAATCAAAATCCAAAGAGAATGTAAGAAGGTCATAAGAGAGAGTAAGAGCAAGGAAGAAAAAAGAATTTTCTTGAAAGTTAAGAAGAATCCTAAGGAATTCTTCAGATATATAAGACAAAGGAAGACAGTAAAAGATGGAATTGGACCATTACGAGACGAGCATGACACACTAACTTCTGACGACAAGGAAATGGCTACCATACTAAATTATTCTTTCAACTCCGTATTAACAGCTGAAAAAGAAGGAAAAACATCTCGAATACCACAACCAAATGAAAATGTTTCAAGGATCCGATCAAAAGAAGTTAAAGGTTAGAGAAATAAAGAGCTCTGGAATACTTAAATATCTGGACCAACAAAAATTCAAACAAATTCGACGGCCCAGATAACTTAGCTCCAAGATTTATAAAAGGTCAGGAGATAACTGATATACCCCTTAACAAAAATATTCAACAAATCTGTATCGGATGGTCATGTGCCAACTGATTGGAAACCAGAAAATGTTACTCCTATATATAAAAAAGGAGACAAAAAGGGTACCTTTAACTACCGCCCAAGTAGCCTTACGTCAGTGTTAGGTAAAACGATGGAAAAAATATTACGAGGTAAGATTGTCACTTTTCTAGAGGATCACATAATTATATCTGACAACCAACGCGGTTTCCTCAATAGAAGATCCTGCATGACAAATTTACTAGAATCTTTTAATGTTATTTATCAGAATTGGAACAGAAAAGTACCGTCTGATGTAGTGTATTTAGATTTCCAAAAGGCTTTCGATAAAGTACCTCACAAGAGACTTTTACATAAACTCAAAGCCCACGGAATCGGTGAAGAACTCTGTACCGGGATCAGAGGACTGGCTTACCGGAAGAAAGCAGCGTGTAATATTAAACGGCAAAGCCTCAGATTGGCTAGACGTAACACGTGGACTGCCACAGAGGTTGGTAATAGGCCCCATTCTTTCATAATATACGTTAATGTCCTAGAACTCTGCCTTATATCTTAGATCTCCAAATTTGCTGACGATACTGGTCTAGGAGGTAGAGCTGCAAACAGGCGAGATTGCGAAATGATTTAAAGTGATCTTAACTTACTAACAGAGTGGTCAGACAGATGGCAAATGAAGTTTCATGCAAACAAGTTTAAAGTTATGCACTATGGAAACAAGAATATACATTACGACTACAAACTATCCGGAAACTCTGTAGCTAAAGTAAATGAAGAAAAGGACCTTGGAGTTGTCATTAGCAACATCTGAAGTACTCTAAACTGTGTCAAGCAGCAAGTAAAAAAGGGAACCAAATGTTAGGTTTCATAGACAGGAACATAGATTAAAATACACCAGAAACAATTCTCATATTTCATAATTCTCTAGTAAAACCACACCTCCAATATGCAGTTCGGTTTTAGTCCTCAAACTATAGAAAAAAAATATAGAAATAGAGCAAGTTCAAAGACGCGTGCCAAAACTGATCCCATCCCTTAGAAATCTGGCATATGGAGATAGGCTAAACGTTTGCATCTCTTCTCCCTTAAAAACATAGACTTCGCGGTGACTTCATCCATGTGTTCAAAATTCTCAACAAGTTCGGTAACGTAAATCACGAACATCTTTTCGTAATAAAAGAAAATACGTTTACCAAGATCCCACCACTAGCTTGAGTGGACAGGAGTTGGCAGTAGAGTCAGGCGGAAGACCGGATATTCTTAACATCCTATGGTGCCGGGAACTCGGAAAGCTGCTGCGTCACATGATTATTGTGTGGCAATCGGCAATCAAGGGTGAGTCGTTTTGATACCTGCTTCTTTCCCTACACGTCGAAGCTTTGGAACTCTCTACCTTCTCATTTTTTCCTAATAACTATAACCGGGCATATTTCAAAAGATAGGTCTTTCACTTTCTCAAAGATTTGTTAATACTTTCCCATGCCTTTTCTTTTTCCATTTCATAATTTTCTCTATGTTTCAATTAAGGCCCTGCCTTGATGTGGACTTTTGTGCACGACTAAAGCCTTCAACATAAAGAGAAAGACGGAGTAAAACTCCAAAGCTAAAAGGTGTACTGCGGACGTGGAAAAAAAAAATCCTACAGGTGTGTTGAGCACTGAAACAATTTACCGTCGGACGTAGTGAATGCTGAAATTATAAATACCTTCAAAAGTCGTTTAGACAGAAAATTTATAGATTCAGGTATACTTAGAGAAAAACGCCAAAAATAAACTGTATAAACGACAGCGGTAATGAGGACAGTAGAAGGCTTATGTGTAGCAGCGGGGAGTCAATGATATCTTAGAAACTGCTGAGCGGATTTATATTTTCTTGTTAATAAGAACTTTTTTCTTTACTAGACAACACAGCTGTGGGTCAATCAGGCCTCCTGTAATATGTCTTTCTTATGTAAACTCATGTAAACTCATTAGATAGTAGGCTGATGATAGCAGCCGCCCAGGGTGGTACTACCGTCCTGACTGAAGTGTTAAAGTGGTGCCCGGAACCAATTCATACTCTCCATTTAGGATTGCTGGTCTTACTTTCTGTTTCATCAAAACGGGACTACCGGGCTAATCCTGACATATTCTGCTTACAAGCACCATACTCGTATTCAAACCTTGCTTATTTTTTTCTTTCACATAAGTACCGTTGCCAACTCCTGTCCGCTAAGGCATTTTCTTAGTACTATCATGATAAAGTCCAACAAATCTATAGCCCCTAGTTTTCGGCGCCATAGAGTGTTAAGAATTTCCGGGTTTCCGCCTGACTACTGCCAGTGAGAAAGAGGGCTCTAACTGTAGTAGTACCTACCCCTCCCACGACCTCTCCCGTTCTGTTAGACCTTCCTCTTTTTCTATTCACTATACCAACACACATGGTCTCTTTAGTAACCTCTCCTCAGTTGAAAACCATATGTTTAGTACCTTTCTTAACATCTTACTTCTCTAAGACACAGTTATCCAATGATGTTCTCACTAGTCCCTTTTTCACTTCCAGGTATAACCTTTACTCATTATTCCGATGCAAGGTGTTGTTTGTGCTTATTCCAACATCAACACACTTGTTGCACGCCTTAAAAACCTTGAAATCTCAAACTTTGATGTTATGTGGTTCAAGGTCTATATCTCAACTACCACATTTTCCCTCTGCTTCGCTTACTACACTCCTTATTCTAAAAGAAAAAAAAATAAGACTGTGGCATCCTCTAACCAGCAAACCGAGATCCTTTACCTCGGGAATTTCAACGCTCTATGCGGAATGGTTGAATTCCTCCTATACGGATGATGGAGAGATTGAAGCCCTCACGTTCTTCATTCTCAGTGATTTAGAACAAATGATCACCCACCCTACCCATATACCTGACCGCTGTGATTACTCTCCTGATATTCTGGATCTGTTTTACATCTTTAGCCCATTCCGCTGTAAGTTCAAAATCTCACACCCCTCCCTCAAGAAAGCTGGCAGGAATAAGTTTCGTAACTTTTTCTTGATTTTTCTTGGGTAAATTACAGTCTCTTGTGTGGTAAAACTTGTCTCCGCCAAAAGGATAGCAGAGGTAACTCTTGCGGGAATGAAAGCATTTATCCCCTTTTCCTCCAAGACGATCTCTTCATCCAATCCATGGTTTAACCGCTTCCGTTCTGAGGCCATTCAGGCAAGGGATCAGGCATATCGGGCTTGGAAAAACTCTCCTTCCTCTGACTCCTATTTAGTTTTAATCACTGCCCAAAATCAGTGCAAGCACGTTACCCGAAAGGCAAAGAGTTCCTTTATTCAGGGGCAGTGCGATAACCTCCCCTCGTTATCCATTGATAAGTCTTTCTTTTCTCCTTTAACAGCTTCTGTCGCTGTACCTTTCCTTCAGTTTTCCGTCCACACGGTAATATAGCTGTCTTTTTCGTTGACAAAGCAACTCTCTTTGGTTCCTGTTTCTCCTCTAACTCCAATTTGGATGACTAACATTCCTTCACCCCCTGATGCTCCTCATGCAAATCCTATGCCTCTCCCCGTAACCTCTTTTCGGTTGTACGAAAAGCGTTTCTTTCTGTAGACACAAGCAAGGTTTATTGTTCTGATATCATCCATCTTCGTGTACTGAAAAAGTACGCCCCTGAATTTCACCCATGCTTGCTCGTCTGGTCCGTTTCTGTTTAAAAACTAAAACTCTTCCTTCTCTTTGGAATCATGCATTGATACATCCCATCCTTAAGAAGGGTGATCATTTGACTCCTCTAACTATCGTCCTCTTGCTTTGACATCTACCATTTCCAAAGTCTTTGAATCCATCCTCAACTCCCATATCCTTAGACACCTCGAAACTCAGAGTCTTCTCTCTTATAACCAGTATGGTTTCCGTAAAGCAAGATCAACTGATAATATTCTTTTCTGTTTTACTAATGTGTGGTCATCATCCTTGAAAGATTTGGGGGAGTCATTGTAGATGCCCGTGATATATCCAAAGCTTTTGACAGGGGTGTCATCCCTAAGCTCCTCTCTTTTGGCTTCCCCCACTCACTCTGCTCCTCTCTCGCCGATCTGTATCTGTGGTTGTTGATGGATCAGCCTCTACTCCTTTCTCCATTAACACCGGTGTCCCTCATGGTTGTGTCCTGTCCCCAACACTTTTTCTACTTTCTTTTAACAATTTCCTCTCGTCCACAATTAATCAAATGAACTCATAGGCTGACTATTCAACGCTACATTCATCCACATCCTTCAATTCTGCTCCCTCCTTTCTCACTCGATCTGCATCTCGCCTTGACACAGCTTACTGAATAAACTCAGACTTGGACAGGATATGTTAGTGGGGTAGACAAAATCTTGTTAAGTTTAATGCCTTCAAAACCCAATTTCTACCCATCTCTCTGCCGAAAACTCCTCACAACTTTCGTCTCTCCTTTGACGGTTCTGTAATTCCATCTCTTGACTAAATGAACATACATGGTATTACTGTAACATCCACTCTTTCTTGGAAATCCCAAAATATGGAAATAGCTAAGTCTGCCTCTAAGAAACTGATGTCATGTTCAGATGTCGAAAGTTATTTTCTCCTGAACATTTGCTCCGTTTATGAAAGGACTGCTTTGTTCTTGTACGGAGTACTGCTCTTACATCTGGGGTGGTTCTAGCTTTGCATCCTTGCTTGGCTGAGTTGAGTCGAAAGCAGTCCGACTTATAAACTGTCGCAGGCTAAGTTCTAAACTTGACCCTCTTGCCTTACGCCGCAACGTTGGTTCACTTTCCCTCTTCTATAGGTATTACTTTGGTATTTGCTTCCGAAAGCTGTCTGCTTGTGTGCCCCCACCACTAGGTAGACCACGCAATATTCGGCAAGCTTCTGCGTTTCATGATTACTGAGTGGTCGTCGGCAGCTCAAGGCTGGGCCATTTTGATGACTGTTTCTTTCTCTACAACTCAAAATGCTGGAGCTCTCTACCTTCTTATGTTTTTACCGATAAATATGAGGACACTTTTTAAACAGCAGTTATATCATTTCTTTAAAAAATTTGCAAGTTCTTTCCCTTGTCCTTTTTTCTTTTTTTTTTTCCTCTTATAATTATATTTACAGTTCCTTTATGGTCCGGGCTTGATGTGGACTTTTGTCCGTGACTGGAGCCTTCATCATTAAAGAAAATAAAAATCATTGGGCATTTTAGACAAATATGGATCAGGACAAAGCATATGATAGGGTTCATAAAATTACTTTTTGTAAGGCTCTAAGGATATATGGTGTAGGAGAAAAGCTAATAGAAGCAGTGAGTTTTATCAAGGGTGTGAGGCATGTGTACAAGTAGGAATATAGGAGAGTAAATGAGTCCAAGTGAAGGTTGGTCTGCGGCATGGGTGTGTGATATCACCATGGCTGTTCATGGATGAAGTGGGTGGTGAGGGATTTAAATGCAAGCGTCTTGGAGGAGGAAATGAGTATGAAGTCTGTATGGGATGAGGGAGCCTGGAAAGCAAATCAGTTGTTGTTTACTGGTAGTACAGCATTGGTTGCAGATTCGAGTGGGAAACTGCAGAAGTTGGAGACTGAATTTGGAAGTGAGTGTGGAAGAAGGATTTTGAGAGTAAATTTAATGAAAGCAAAGTCATAAGGTTTAGCGGGGTAGAGGAACAGGTTAGTCAGGGTTTAAGTTTGAAAATAAAAAAATTGGAGGAAGTAAACTGCTTTAGACACCTCGGGTCAGATACAGCAGTGAGTAGAATCATGGAAGCGGAAGTGAGTCGTAGGGTAGGTGAGGGGGCGAAGGTTCTAAGAGCGCTATAGAATGTGTGGAGAGTGAGACTATTATTTGAGTTTACAAAAATGAGTATGTTTGAAGGAATAGTAACCCTGACAGTATCATATGGTGCGAGGCATGGGCTATGGGTGGGTATGTGAGGAGGAGAGTGGATGTGTTGGAAATGAAATGTCTGAGTACAATTTGTGGTGTGAGATTGTTTGATCGAAAAAGTACTAAAAGTGTAAGAGAGAGGAGTCGTAATAAAAAGAATATGGCCGAGAAAACTGAATGTGCCATAATAGTACGAACATATGGAGAGAATGAGTGAGGAAATGTTAACAAAGAAAATTTATGTGTCCTATGAGGAGGGATCAAGGAGGATGGGGAGACAAAGTTGGAGATGGAAGATTGTGGTGACACATATTTTGAGTTACCTGGGACTAAATATGTAGGATGGAGAAAGGCGTACGTTGGATAGAGTGAATCGGAACGATGTCGTATACTGGGATCGTTCAAAATCCTTTTCACTCCATCCTTCCGCCTCCAATCTGGTCTCCCGCTTCTCCTTGTTCCTCCACTTCTAACACATATAGCCTCTTTGTTAACCATTCCTCACTCACTTTTTCCATATATCCAAGCCATGTCAACATACCCTCTTTTGCTATCTTAACTACACTTGTTTTTATTTCCACACATCTCTCTTATTCTTTCATTACTTAATCGATCAAACCACCTCACACCTCGTATTGTCCTCAAACATTTCGTTTCCAACACGTATACCCTCCTCCGCACAACACTATCTATAGCCCATGCCTAGAAACCATATAATATTGTTGGAACTGCTATTCCTTCAAACATACCGATTTTTGCTCTTCGAGATAACGTTCTCTCTTACCACATATTCTTCATTGCTCCAAAAACCTTCGCCCCCTCCCCCACCCTATGACTCACTTCCGCTTCCATAGATCCATTCGCTGCCAAGTCCACTCCTAGATATCTAAAACACTTCACTTCCTCCAGTTTTTCTCCAATCAAATTTACATCCCAACTAAATTCTCCCTCAATCCTGCTGAGCATAATAACCTTGTTTTTATTCACATCTACTCTCAACTGTGTCCTTCATATTTTCCAAAAGAAGGAACAGAGAAGGGAGCCAAGTGAGAGGGAACATATATATATATATATATATATATATATATATATATATATATATATA